>CALNHX010004476.1:0-126795 GCA_940337035.1 Agriotes lineatus | reverse complement strand
CGATGTGAATGAATCAAACCTTAATAGTGGATTGATTTATTATAAAAATAAAGTTCTATTTATACAGATATATTTTCTTAGGAACTACGAGTCAAAGTGCAAAGTGTTTTAAATTTACTGTGTCGCGATAACATTTCATAACATACATCAGAGTTTAAACCAGTTTATTTCCGCTATATCTGCAAGTATGTTACACTGAACTCTGATTACTAGGTAGTGCATTTACGCTAAGTTGTTAACTTGCAGTTGCTGCATTTAAACTTTGTGCATGTGAAATCTGAATTGCATTTTAAACCTATGAACTGTATTTCGTAAATTTGGGACTAAAATTTAGTCTGTTTAATTCGAGATTAAACAACGCAATATTATCAAGATGGCTTAAATTACAAGGAACCTGCAAAACCAATTACATTGTGACGACACGTTGCGTTACACAAAGACATATTTAAGAATTACTTCTCGTGGAGCAATCTATGGTATCGGCCTTCTATTGGCTCCAAAAGTGGGCTAGAAGCGTGTACAAAAATTTAGACAGCTGCCGACGACTATCTCCTTAATTATATTATACTTTCAGATATTTCAGCAACATGCAATTCATAATAAACATGACCTATAGTGACTTAGCTGCTAATGTAGCAATTTAGCCATTGTTGGCAGCATTATGATTGCAAGACAGCAGCAGGTGGAAAACTGTTGACAACCAAGAGTACGAGCGAAGAGGAATGCCGCTCAGAACACATTGTACGCCGGCAGTTCGGGAATCGTTCTGTAGTATGGAGGTGAAACATAATTAAATTCAAAAAAGCAAAACCTAACTGTTTAACATAAGTCGAGAATGATGCCCCTTCAATTCAATAGTACGGAACGTCTACGCTTCAAGAAGGTGGATTGTCATTGTCATGTGTCGGTATTGTCAAATCCAACCAAAAGTCGAAGCTCCCAAGAATCGGCTGTTATTAGCCCAGGACTGTTAAACACGAAGAACTTTTGTTGCGTCAACAATCCCTATCGTGGTTTGCCTCTGTTGGAAATGAAACCTTTATAATAAATTACAAGTGATATTAAACTTACCAATCAATGGTGCAGCAATTTATTAGAGAGGGGAACATCCTGCACCTTACACGGAAAGCGTCGCCGATGGGGCTCATTGCTAGTGCAACGTGAAGGTTATTTCTGATCCGTTCAATAAAAAAGTTATATAGGGCTAGAGGCGTCGTATCAATTTTCCTTCCCTAAACAAAGCAAACATGCTTAGTTTGTATTGTGTGCACACAAAGCAGAATAGCTTACACTTTCTCTAGCAGCTGTCTGCATCTTTTCAAGTATTTCGACTTTCTCGTCAGGAGCGTACAGATTAGGAACGTCACCAGTGTTAAGAATCATGTTGATGTCTTCAGTGAACATCTCGTCAGCTATCTGTGTATCGGCGAATAAAAACACGATAGGTTTGCCTTCGCCCCCCGCTTTAAGCAGTAAGGTTTTCACATCATCTCTCCATTCTGTTACTCCATAATTGCGAGATATTTCAATCTATTTTTTGGCACCAAATTAATCTTATATGACTATATGGCTAATATGTAATAATAATAGTGTCAAGCAAAACATGATTTTAAATTAGTATTCGTTTGCATTGTAATAGTGCGAAGTGCAAACATCACTTGGTACAATGTCTTGACAACGCTTCTAGAGTAGTATATTAAGACAAACTTACCTCAAATAAGTTGAATTCCGACATAAATGCAGCCAGCTTTACAGCAGAGTGTCTCCCAGAACCTCCAATTCCAACCAGCAACACATTCCCGTTGTCCTGCTGCAAAACACGCGAAACACGTGAAACGTGTTCAATAGCAAACTTGAACATGACTAGATGCATTGGTGATCGCGAAATCATGTTGTATTCCATAAGATAGTAATTCATTTTTTCCTCTAAGTCGTCCAAATCTAAAACCTTCAAAAAAGCAAAAACCTTCAAGAATTTAAAAATAGTCGAACCGCACCTCATCATAGATCTTGACATCAGCATCGGGTTCCACGTAATTGCCAAAGAACAGGTTACGAACGTGCTCTCCATTCAATGATTCCTCCTCAGGAATCAAATCTGCCATAACCTTTTCCATATGTTGTCTGTAGTTTTGATAACACGCTTTCTTGACTATTTCAAAAAGTAGTTTCCTTCAAATAGACAGATATAAGTTGCTACCGCCTAAGTAGACAATATAAATCTATTACTTATCAGCCTCGTCGATAAGCCGGTCATTGAAAACTCTAAAACTTTCGTGAATCCACAACCGAATTAACTTGTCAGGATCCTTCATTCGAGGTGCGGGTATCAACAGCATTCCTCGAATTACCCTTGAAAAGTCTCGCAAGGAGAAAGTGTAATGAGATTTGGTAGGCGTCGGCAGGAAAGTTTCCATTGCTTGTTTATAAACCTCCATGGTGGCACTAACGATCATCTGTGTAAAAAATAGTCTAATAAACGCCATGGTGCTATAGAACGAATTTAACAAACTTTAGTTTGGCGAGCGATGTTTTCATCGAAACCTTTCGCAAAATGCCAGTCGAGGATAGCAGAGAATATTTTGCTTAAAGTTTCGTCTCCAAAAGAGTCAACGCAAATGATCTGCATATGACGCAGGAATCGAGTTGTGACCATATTGGCGCCTCCACCAGGCGGCCCCATTGCACCTACAAACATCTGAAATACAGTACGTATATTAATTTTTGCGTCTGCGATAATGTAATAACTACTATCGCATTTAATATAGTAGTTTAGTAATATGGCACTTTGCACCAGAGCAACCATTACAGCATGACAACGACTATTGTTTTACGTTTGGCAATACTGAAGTGTATTATTGGTGACACTGTAAGTTTATGTCAAATTCGAAGTTAGCAGGTTAGGTTTCGCGTCAGTGTTGACACAGACTGTCGCAAAACCTAACCTGATAACCTTGAATATGACATAGACTTACAGTACCACCAATAATACATTTCAGTACTGCCAAATACATAACATCAACTGGAGTTCCTTATTGTGCTTTGGTACATAAGAACAAGTTCTGCTCAGCTTGTTTTTTTTTAAATCTAATATTTCACATTTCTACAAGAAATGCGATAAAATATACTGCTCCACAAATTAACTGGACCATTTGTATATATTGGTGCAATTTTTAAAAATATTTTCCAAAACGACAGTCATGTCAACAGACAATTGACGGACTATTAGCTCAGGGAGGTGAGAGTGGTTCGATCTTAACACGACGTTAATTACGGCAAAGTGTGGTGGATATAATTGTGGTGAAACGAGAGAACGGGCGTCACAAGCTTCGATAATCAGATTAAAACAAAACCTTTCAACAACCCCCTGTAGAAACTCGAATTACAGGGGAGTTGGGGGGTACTACGGCATTCCTGCGAGGCTGCTTCAGCTGTTTTGAAACCTACCGTGGTTGGTTTACCTTGATCTCGCCGGATCACATTCCATAAGTACATTATAACAAATAGGGTACAACACATAAAATTGTCAAAAAACACATGCCAAAATCATTAAGGCAACAGTTAAGAGTAGAAATGCATTTTTTAAGAAAAAAGTAAGTAGACAAATATAACTCGAACAGTGCTAAATTAAAGGGGTTAATACGTATATGTAAGATCAACTTGAATAAATAACCAAATGTGTCTTGTCAGTATTAATAAGGATTGGACATCAAACGCTTAACAGCGCTGCCATTGAGGACACCACGTTCTAATTACGTACACAATAATGCAGCTGTAGGTGGTGAAGACGTGGGCTGAGTTAACTTATTACGGTAAATGTGTCACGTCGCACAAGGTCACAAGAGCGTAACACTGTATAATTTGTTGATCCGCAACCTTAAATATAATTCACAGTACCTTACTGATGGTGCGTCGGCGGAGCTTGTTTACATGGGACAGCTGAGGATTGCTTCGCGAAGGCGTGCCGGAAGCAAACAAGTAGAATGGGCAGCGTCGGTTGTCTACAACAGCTAAAGCAGACGAAATGCCAACATTGGCGAACACGACAGGAATGAGCCCGTGGCAACGGTGAGTGCAGCAACGGATCCCTCTTGGGCAAGTAGAACAGACGAGGACAACAATACTTCCTTCACCTCGCCTCGGAATACTTGAAAAATGTGCCTTCGTCAGTATTCCCCTCCAGGGATCCGTAATAACGATAACGCA
This sequence comes from Agriotes lineatus, assembly GCA_940337035.1. Taxonomy (NCBI): domain Eukaryota; kingdom Metazoa; phylum Arthropoda; class Insecta; order Coleoptera; family Elateridae; genus Agriotes; species Agriotes lineatus. The sequence goes on along the minus strand of CALNHX010004476.1, from coordinate 122,589 downwards.
TTTCACATGCAACGATACAATAGGGAGAGCCGTGTGGTACGATTTATGCTGCCACCTCGGAAGCACTGGATCACATCCCCGTAGTACTTAACGCTTGCTACCTCGCGGTTCAAGCGACAGGCCGAGAATCTTCTTGAAAAGTAGCCAAGCTACCAAGGCTGAAAGAAGGAAAGCACACATGTGCCTACTTGTACACTTCGTCTATGTTAGTTCCAGACCTCGCTGTCCCATTCGACGGTGCAAGAAGTTTCGCGTTAACCGCACCGGCAGAAGATGCAGGTGTTAGCTTGATGTTTTTGCCCGGCGACTGCGTGGAGTCGCTAGGCAAATAGAAAGGTGACGTTATGGGGTATCCAAGATAAATAACATGTTCGAAACAGATACTTGAAAACAGCAGACACGCCTTTACTGAAGAATTGCGGTTCAGCGGACCGCGAAAGGTGTCGTCGGAAGAAGGCTCGGATTTGAACTCACGTTGCCCAAAATGAGCCCAATCACGGCGGAACTCGCCAATTTTTGAAATGGAAGCGCGGAATAATCTGGTCCTAACATAAACACATAACAAACTGAAGAGTCGTTTAGAGCAGTCCGTCTTTATGCGATGATCATGGGCATTTTTTGCAGTTGATATTCTAGCTTGAATTGACGCAGGGGTTTTGACATGGCAACACGTTTTCAAACGCTACATTACAGCAATTGGATCCAAAAGCTTGCAAGTGGCAGCAAGCGCATTGTAGAAGTCCTTGGTTAATTACGGCCAATTCTTGGGCATTTCGACTTCTGTCGGATTTAACAATCCAAGACAATACAATACACCTTTTTAAAGCCTAGACGTTCCGCACTGTAGTATTGAAGGGGGCTTCAATCTTTACCCGCGTCGGACAATCGGGTTTACCCTTATTCGTATACGCTGTGTCCCGAAAGTCTCCTTTTGTTTGCATATCCAAAAACAAAAAAAAATCTGTATAGTAGCCCCGAAGGAATCAGTTACAGGTGTCCCGCAACCACGACGCTGACGATACCGGCTAACTACGGCATTCGAAGCTAAGTCATTTTATGTTATGTTTATTGTGAATTGCATGTTGTAGACAGCTACCGTCAAAATATCGGAAGTTATAACGTAATTAAGAATCTCGCCGCCTTTAGCGGACAAAAATGTTGTGCATGCTGTGCTTATTTAAGGCGCATTTTCTGCATTTTTTTGGAGCCCTAGAAGGCCATCAAATCGTAAGCATTTCTTTGTGTTACGGTACAGATCAAGCAGGTATAGGTAATCAACTGTCAGTGTCAAGCAATTCACTGGAGGCTGGTCGTTTCTCATTCCCTGCTAAGTTTTCTTTATTCATTACTTTCTCGCATACGGTAGTATAGAGAAAGTATTGTAATCGTCAAAAAAATCGACTTCGAGATTTTGACGAATCTTGACGTTTTAGACCTCCTAGAGTCCGAAAAAACCATTTTTCGAATTATGTCTGTGTGTGTGTGTGTGTGCGTGTGTGCGTGTGTGCGTGTGTGTGTGTGTGTGTGTGAACACGATAACTTAAAAACGAAATAAGCTACACCCTTGAAATTATGTACATAGTCATTATTCAAAATTTGTAGATTCCTGTCAAATTTTGAGCGAAATCGGTTAACCGGAAGTGGCACTTTACCTAAACAGGTAGCGGTACCTATTCAAGTAAAGTACCAGTTTGCTTCGAGATATTTGAACAAAATTTTGTACATACATTTCTTAAGTAAAAAAACTACCAGATATTACATTTCAGCATGATCGGTTAACCGGAAGTGGCATTTTACCTAAACAGGTAGCGGTATCCATTCAAGTAAAGTACCAGTTTGCTACAAGGTATTTGCACAAAATTTTGCACATACATTTATTATTGAGAAAAACTCCCAGATATAAAATTTCAGTATGATAGGTTAACCTAAAGCGGCACTTTACCTAAACAGGTAGTGGTTACCTGAAAATGTAATTTTATCGCTGTATGTATATACATTGCAATAAACTTTTCAAATTTGCTAGAAAACAAGGCGAATGCGAGAAAGTCTAGGGGAGCACACTCCCGATTTTTTTTAGTTGTAATTGTTAGTTGTTGATAACCAGGATATATTATCCACCGAAGCGTTCGATATTTAATATTTTTAATGTTGCACAGTGGCGAAATACCCATAAAAACATGAATTTCTTTATGACCATTTATACTGTAAGAGTCTCCTTATATATTTCTCAGATGTAATATTCTATATTTCGTTTTTTATGCTTATTTTGGTAACTAACTAATAATATAAGTATAATATAAGGATTGCCACAACATCTCCAGGCTAAGACAACGGAAAACACCTAACAATTTATGCAACATTTGTTCAAGTACCTTCATAGTGCAACTTCTTTTGATACACAACAAGCAATCCTGTAGTAATAACCGTCTCATCTTGCATCAAGCTATCTGGAGCAACTTTATTCTTGTTAGGGTATCGTAATTCTATTTTTGTACTGTCCTGTTTTTTGTGATTGTTCTGATAAGTATCTAACATTATTTTAAAGTTTTCCGCTAGCTCTACCACACATAAACATTTTTAATTATTTAAGCGTTGTCCGTTGATATTTATTTCCTTGCTATCCCAATTTATTATTTTGAAAACACTCTAGGTAAATAACTGCGAAGATATCGTGTCTCCATTCTATATGCTTTCTCTATTGTGATCGGCACAGCACAAGCAAACAGCAGCGAATATTTTAACAGATCAAGTCTCGTACTCATAGGTTACACATGTGAAAAAGGTAATGTAATAATACCCTAAGTTATGTCACTATGTATACAGTCTAACTTCAAAATGATTGTTTATCGGCAAGTGCCGATTGAATTATTTAACAAGCGAGTAGGTACCATGAAGGGGGTTCCTTAATTTAGCTAAAATCTAAAGTTACACCGCAAAACTTGACTAAACTCAATGTTTGATATGAAAGGTTCACTTCCCCATAATGTAACGACTTTTTGATCTGCGCACTGTGTTACATGCAGTTAGCATATCACGTCTACCTTAATAGCCTTGGTCGTGCTTTGGAACTGTGTGGTGGTATTCGTTGCGTTATCGCCAGCACTCGAGAAGAGAGATGAAGTTAAGCTGTTAGGACTCCCGATTTTCGTTAAGAACCTATGTGTAATTCCGTATTCTGCTCCCGCATATTGCAGCATAATTTAAGCCATCGGGCAGCTTTCCCAAATTCTTTAACTGTTTGGCACATATGTAGGCCAGATCCCGACATCTGTCGCATAAAGTATCTTAATTAAGGCATTTGCTTCAATCTAGAGGCGAACGCTGTAACGCATGTTCATAACATCAGAACCCTGCTAAGTGACTTAGTAAATCGCTGGTAGATGGAGTCTGCATTTAGTCCACTAGTTAAAGAAAGGCGAGGCCTTGAGGATCAGATTACCGCGCCGGCGAGACGAGCGTGATGCACGGGGGAAGCCCCGCGCCTGGTTGCGCGCTGTAGTTTGGCGAATGCAAGTCAGCACTTCAAACAATAGGTCCTTTATGTACCCGAATGAGTGGCCGATGGATGGAAAGTTTTACGCATGACGCAATCATCGAATTAACGCCGCGTCCTGCGCGTTCCCTCCGGGAGAGTCCAATTTAAGCTTCGCTATCGCACGGATGTGCAAGTTAACTTAAGAACAAAGAACAACCCCTTTAGTTCTTAGGGGCGCGTTGTACCCTCGGATTTGTGGCAGTTATAAGTGCTTTTCGTACCTTAAAGTCCTGAGTACCGTAGTGTACAATTCTTCGCCCAGGTTGGCGGATTCGTGTTAGGAACGAACTTAAAGCATCAATATACAGGGTGAGCAGTTGTGAGTTGTCGTTTGGCTCCACCCTGTTACTTCTTCGAAGGATCTTGCCGCCACAATTTCCCGAGGACGTCGTTCAACCGTCCCTACCTGTTCATCAACCCTTGCCGCAACTAAGCTGCTATCGCAACCCTCTTCTGTAAGCGTCGCCAGAGCGTTGAATCTCCAGGTCGGAATCTTCCGGCATCAGCACTTCAACAACACAGTTGCTTGGAGCCCTAACAGTAAATCAAGGTATTGTACTAGTAGTTATATAAAACAGTGAATTGCGTATTATACAGTGACGTGCGAAGTTTTGGAACTCTCAATCTATCGTATATGCTATTTGTGGGCCGCGTGCTAATTACCCGAGCCCTAGTTATCGTCAAGTAACGTAAATAGAAGCCTTCAGCATAAGTTTATGGAAGCCTAGCTCCGGGAATTGTGGAGAGCCTTGAGGCAAATTAAATTAGCGTATTCCGGGACCTAGGTGACCAATATTCTCAGCGGATGCGCCGCTTTCTTGGCCTTCAGCCTTTGTTGTGTTGCATTGTTTACTAACCCCAATTTGTAGCATTTGCTACTTGCACCCTTGCCTTCGGGCCTGTACCTAGTATGGTAATAGATTACCCATTTTTTACTTTACGTCTTGTTTTTCATTTCAATTATTTGTGTATTATTGTGACTGACAAGGATTGAGTTTATTGTTGCGTTGTGTATGTATTCCTTTGTACAGGGCCTAAGCAACTGGAGAAAGGACACCCAAAAGGTAGGTGTAAAAGCCAGTGCCGTAGGAGTATCCCTTGGAGTGCAACGCAACGCTACTGCGATTGGTTTTCGACGTTTGACCGGTCGTCAGCTAATTATTAATCTTAACATCTTTCAAATATCGTGGCGCCCCATAATCTTGTTTTAATAACCCGATATCGACACCCCGTCGTGGCATTTCGCCCCAAGACGCACCCTAAACCTGTGAACCCTCCCACGCGATTGAGTTCTGGCCGGACATTTGAGCTGTGGGGGTACGTACGAGGGGCGGACACTGCTACGAGCACCCCATGGGGTCTTAATGAACAATTTATCGTGTAACAGCTTAATTGGCTATCCCAACGTGTGGCCTTGGTCCTTCGTTTTTCTTGTTGTTAACGTGGAGCTTTGTTTTTGTCGTTAACGCCCTTCCGGCTTTGTTTTTTTCTTTGTTTAGGCGTCGTAATCCACCATAGGACTTGATGCCTTTGTGAAAACAATAACAAGACCGTTTTCATTCGTTGTCCATATGTTTTTTCTTGTCACTTTGTTTCTTTTAGTGTCTTTTCTTATCCCTTGTGGGTTATCGTGCGTTTTTTCTTGTTTTCTTGCGTTTTCTATTTGTTTTTTCTTGTCCTTCATTGATTTCTATTTGTTTTTTCGTGTTTTCATTTGTTTTCTATTTGTCTTTTCTTGCTGTTTCTTTGTTTTCACTTGTTTTCTCTTGTTTTCCCTTGAGTAAAGACTTTCACTTTGGTGTTTCTTTATCTTTTCTTGTTTCTTTTGATAATTTTCGGTTGAGGTCGTTTTGCCCTCTTGTGTTAAGAGTTCTATTGACTAAACATTGGTTATTGCACCCTTACGTATTGAAACCTTTCTGTTTTCCTTGCCCAATCATCAAAATGGTTTTGAAAATGCATATTGAACGTTTACTTCGAGCGGAAGCGGAGTATGAGTTGCGAATTAGAGGCCATGATGCCACCGGTACGGTGACCCTTTTGCGCTCTCGGTTACGTGACGTGTTAAAAGATGAGGGACGCATGGAAAAAGTAACGAGACCGGCGTACCCTTATACGTTTGAGGAGGATGTTGCAGCAGTAACATTTTTGACCGAGGAAACAGAAACAAAAATTCAAGCGTACTTAGCGGACCCGACCAAAGAATTGGCGGCGGCTATTGAAACAAAATTTTGTCACGGGTTAGGACGACTTACTAATTGTCCGACAGTAACGGAAGAGGAAAAAGCTACGAAAGATACATTATTCGCCGCGTTGTCTCTTATGCGTTCCGGGTATGAGATTAAACAAATTAAAGTCGGTTCAGCTGTAGCTGCGCTCGAGACAGACCCGGCACCTTCAAATTTTGGCACCACGACTACCAGTAGTGCTACATTAGCAACCGTTACGCCTACTGCCACCTCAACAACGACTACGTCATTAACTTCAGTAACGACAACCCCGAGTAAAATCTCACTAACGCCACGAACAATTTCATATAAAGCCACTCATGTTTCGCGATGGAATTTGCAATTTTCAGGCGACCAAAAAGGATTATCGGTGAACGCTTTCATCGAACGTGCTAATGAATTACGATTGGCTAGGAACCTTACCGAGGACGAATTATTTACGCAGGCTATTGATTTATTTTCGGGTAACGCGTTACTGTGGTATCGAGCCAATAGAACAATACCTACCGATTGGCGCGATTTAGTGCGACTTTTGCGATTGGAATTTCAACCAACTGACTACGATGAGCGATTACTAGACGAAATTAGGCGTCGTACTCAAGGTTCGTCGGAGACTATGGGAATTTATATTGCCGTGTTGCGCACCATGTTTTCGCGGTTAACGGAAAGCGTACCGGAAGAAAAGCAGTTGCGAATCATGCTGCGTAATATTTCGCCGTTGTATCAGACCCAACTAGGACTAACGGATATTCGTTCCATTAATGAATTACTACAGTACGGTCGAAAAATCGAGGAACGTCGCTATGCGATTGAAACATACGTACCGCCGACTCGAAAGAAGACTGACCTTGAAACTGATCTCGCGTATGTGGAAACAACCTCTGTTGTCGAAACAACTGGACGTGTCGCTACCATTGAAGCACCTCGCGCTTCGACAAGTGAGAATAGTACTCGTAATCCGACACCGAAATTAACCCTCAAATGTTGGAACTGTGATGAGTCAGGCCATAGGGCCAGCGTATGTCCGCATCCCCGCGGAAAGAAATTTTGTTATCGATGTGGTAAACCGGAAGTAACCGTTAATACGTGCCCACGCTGCAAGTCAGGATCTAAGAGGCAGGGAAACGGTTCCGCGAGACGTTGAACGGTCGAGCGACGTCGACGCGTATTTTCACTAACTCGACTAAATTCATTAAGCAGGTCATTGACAAAGGTGAGACTCAATTCGTTAAGAATAAGCTCATTTTGGACTATGTATTGGAAAGGTCTTTGGATGATCAGCGACCTTATGTAACAGTTAACATCATGGGCTTCAAAATGTTGGCTTTGCTAGATTTAGGCGCTAATCGCACAATTTTAGGAAATAACGGTTGGGAAGTGTTGCGAACCATGGGGTTACGGTTGAATAGGAAGTTACGACCCTTGTGTTCAGTAGCAAACGGACAGACTGTGGAAAGTTTGGGAACTGTCCACTTGCCGATTCAATTAAATGACAAAATTATAACTATCGACGTCTTAATTGTCCCAGATGTACCGCATACTCTGATCTTAGGGATTGATTTTTGGAAATCCGTAGGTATCGTACCCGACGTGTTTCGTGGCGAATGGAAATTTTCCAACCCTCGTTTAGCTACTATTAATACGCCTACCGGAACTTTGCAGTCAAACTTAGACTTGAGTAAAGAACAACTACTTCAATTAGACGCTTTGGTTAGTCAGCATTTTTCAAATACTAAAACGGAACTTGGGTGTGCTAAATACGTAGAACACAAAATTACGACTACGGCAGCACCGATCAAGCAACGGTACTATCCAGTTTCTCCCGCCATGCAAGGGCATATCGACAATGAACTAGATAAGATGCTTAAAGCAGGTGTTGTAGAACGCTCACGATCAGCTTGGTCGAGCCCTACTTTGCTGGTGAAGAAAAAGGATGGTTCCTATCGGTTTTGTGTTGACTTTCGGAAACTTAATAGTGTCACTGACAAGGACGCGTACCCATTACCCTATGTTGCGTCAATTTTGGATCGTCTACGTGACGCGCGTTTCATAACATCTTTGGATATCAAGTCGGCCTATTGGCAAATCAAAATGAGTGATGAGTCAAAGGAACTGACAGCGTTTACAGTGCCTGGACGTGGTTTGTACCAGTTTACGCGTATGCCGTTCGGCTTGCATAATGCAGCAGCCACGTGGCAACGGTTTGTCGACCATGTCTTAGGCCCCGAACTCGAACCATACGTTTTCGTATACCTTGATGATGTGATTATTTGTGCCCCGTCATTTGAAAAGCATCTAGAGATCCTTAATGAGGTTCTGCAGCGTCTACAGGACGCAGGCTTAACATTGGGACGTGACAAGTGTCATTTTTGTCAACCCGAGTTGCGATACTTAGGATATGTCGTTAACGCTCAAGGACTCCTGGTCGATCCCGACAAGATATCCGCGATTCTGAATTTACCCCAGCCTAAAAGCGTTTCTGAAATCCGATGAGTGGTCGGTATGGCTTCGTGGTACCGGCGATTTATTCCAAATTTTTCGTCAATTATCGCACCTCTAACGTCTCTGTTGAAGAAGTATCAAAAGTTCGAGTGGACCGAGTCGTGTGAACTCGCGTTCGCTACCATCAAACATTGTTTGGTCTCCGCACCCATTTTAACGTGCCCTGATTTCAGTCTCCCGTTCACTGTCCAAACGGATGCTTCTAATATTGGCATCGGAGCCGTTTTGACTCAGACCATCGATGGCCATGAGCAAGTGATTTGCTACATTAGTCGCACCCTAACGAAACCGGAACGAAACTTTTCGGTCACGGAACGTGAATGCTTAGCTGTTCTTTGGGCTATTGAAAAACTTCGACCTTACCTCGAAGGTACTCATTTTATGGTAATTACCGATCACCATTCGTTGATATGGCTTAACAATCTTAAAGAACCTACGGGTAGACTTGCCCGTTGGGCCGTCCGTATTCAACAATATGACTTTACCATTAAGCACCGCAAGGGTAAAGACCATGTCGTTCCTGATGCGCTATCCCGCGCTGTACCGGTCGTCGATGTTGTCTCAGTGCCAGATCCCGATGAGGCCGACTCTATCGATCCCGACCCTATCGAACCTGTATCGCCTGTTGGTCAAACTGACCGATGGTATAGACGAATGCGTCAACGCGTAGCCGAAAAACCCTTTGCGTTCCCAAATTGGAAAGTAGACAACAACGAGTTGTTTAAACATGTTAATGTCAAGTACCCAGACCTTAATGATGGGGATAGTTGGAAAAGAGTCATTCCTAAACCCCAACGTGCCGAAATCTTGCGAAAGAATCACGACGAGCCTACCGCAGGCCATTTAGGGATCTTTAAAACCTTTGGTCGTATTGCCCAACACTATTATTGGCCCAAGCTTAAAGCCGACGTAGTACGCTACGTAAACCATTGCACCACGTGTTTGTCCCAAAAACCCGAACAAAAACGTCCTGCTGGCCTAATGTGTCGACACCCGGTCGTTACTAAACCTTGGCAGATGGTTTCCATTGACATTATAGGACCTCTACCCCGCTCTAAAAAGGGTTACGTGTACATTCTATCGATCGCCGATTATTTCACGAAATTCACATTATTCTTCCCGATGCGTACCGCTACTGCGGCTACAGTTTCACGATTGATCGAAGACAATGTTTTCTTACTCTTTGGAGCACCTCAGTTTGTACTGGTCGATAACGGTGTACAGTTCCGTAGTAAGGAATTCCGACATCTAACGGACACCTATAAGTCAAAAATCATCTTTAACGCCTATTATCACGCACAAGCCAATCCGATAGAACGGGTGAATCGAGTGTTGAAGACAATGCTAGCATCCTACGTAAAGGACAATCATCGTGATTGGGATAAATATCTTTCGAAAGTTGCTTGCGCCGTACGTACCGCTATCCATGAAGTCACCGGACTGACTCCTTATTTCGCAAATTTTGGTAGAGAAATTCAGTTGGAGGGAAATGACCCCGACAACCCTATCGAGACGGATGGTTCCGAACAAATTCAGGTAGCAGACCGTAAAGCCCTAGTGCAACGGGCTCCCGCGTTGAAGTCTCTCTATCAGGATATCGTTAAGCGCCTAGATACCGCGTATAAAGCCGCAAAGGCAACGTACGATCTGCGTAGGCGTCCCGCTCACTTTAACGTTGGTGATACCGTGTGGCGTCGCAATCACGTACTCTCCGACGCGACTAAACATTTTAACGCTAAACTAGCACCTAAATTTGTAGAACCTTTTTATATTCAACGAAAAGTTTCGCTCGCCACTTACGAATTATCGGATCAAACTGGCGCTTCAAAAGGCGTCTGGCATGCTAAAGACTTAAAACCTAATCCGACGGGCGACTAAATTCTTGTCGTTCGTTTTCCTTCAATGACTTCGACCTCAGGTCGTTAATCCCCTTTTCCCCTATTTTTTTTTGGGTTGCCCATCTTTGCTCACGAATAATAACATCTGCTGTGGGAATTACACAATGCGCCGATCCCGTGACGCGCAGCGTGCCCTCTCCAGGTGGATCGTGGACGAAACCTTGGGCTCCCTTATATTTCCCCTTTTTATTGATTGGTTGCAATCTTTGCAAGCATTTCTCCCCGAGTTCCCTTGGTCGGTTGGGAGAAACTGCTCTCGGGCGTAAGACGTTTCACCCGATTTTTGACAAACCCGTATTTGCGACTTATTTCTCGGTTGGTATTATACTACCTTCTTGGGAATTGATCCCTGTGTTCGATTGGTAGGTTGGACGGAAACTTATGCAGGTGTAAGACATTATTTCACCCGATCTCGACGAGTGCTTCAAGCATTCAGTTTGGTTCAACCAAACGACCCCGTTGGGTCACATTCTTCTTCTCTGCACGCTATCTTTACCTTTATTTTCTTCTCTCAGTTCTATCAACCGTGTCCCGGCGACGACTACCAAACCCCTTTGCGTATCTTTATTTTCCACCTTCCGAAACCGTGCTGTTAGGCGATGGTCATGGGCCCGGTGTTAAGGTCCAGTCGGTGTTTCGTGCCTATCGTCGCAGTACGTGCCATGTCTGTTTCGGGCATGGTCGGTTTTCGTAGTGTGAAGGGACAGTCGAGCCTGCCGGCGAGACTGTCGTATTTTTCGTGTCTGTTGGTGAGTGTTTTGTTTGGTTCCCCGAGGGGACCAAACTTGGTCGTTTAGTGGACCCCTGGTAGAGTACCATTCCTTTTGGGACAACTTGTCCAATGTCGCCCGTCTTCCGTGGTCCAGGGAATGGATACTAGCCTTCTGCGAACCACCAGGTCCGACCCGAATTTCCGTATTTTCCACTGGCGTATCCAGTCTTTCTTCTTCCTCTTCTCACTTCACACCTTTCGCGCCCTATCTAGTAGCCTGAGTGCGTAATTCTTTTGGGGGTGCAACTCTGTCCTTATCGGTTGCCTTAGTTGTCGATGCTTCGTGAACTCGTCACGTTTTGCTGGTATAGCTTTATCTACCGGGGGCGTCCGTCACGACGACTGAGCGACGGAGGAGCTCTTTCGTGGGAGGTACCGATCTTCAATCTCTACCTTCCGTACCTTTTGTTAGCTACGTAGCGGTTCTGCGCTTTGCGCACCATTTATACCATAGAGGTACCTTACCTTTTGGTCCATCTTTGCTGTTTTCAGTTCCTGTTTCGGAATCCCCTTCTATGATTTCTTGATTGCCGAGCTCGACAGCGAGTCGTTGCCCGTGGGTGCATTGGCACCTGCCGTTCCCGTTCACGCCGCGTGTGTTGTTTCCCTTTGGGTCTTCTGTAGACTCACCGGCGTGGACCGGTATGTTCCTATACCTAGGCCCATACCTCCGTTTCGGTCCCTTGGACGTTAATTACCCCTTCCCTTACTCACAGGTACATTCTATCAGCCAATAATCGTTTTGGCATTGGGCTTTCTACCGCCTATGCCTTGTTTCTGGCCCGTGTAAGTTCTGATCGCACGTAAAATGTGATTTGGGGTCAGGTGTAGCTCGGTTGTCTCGGTTTTCTTTGGACCACTCAAGAGACTTCCGGGGTCAATCTCTTTAAGTAAAGGGGGTGTTAAGACTCCCGATTTTCGTTAAGAACCTATGTGTAATTCCGTATTCTGCTCCCGCATATTGCAGCATAATTTAAGCCATCGGGCAGCTTTCCCAAATTCTTTAACTGTTTGGCACATATGTAGGCCAGATCCCGACATCTGTCGCATAAAGTATCTTAATTAAGGCATTTGCTTCAATCTAGAGGCGAACGCTGTAACGCATGTTCATAACATCAGAACCCTGCTAAGTGACTTAGTAAATCGCTGGTAGATGGAGTCTGCATTTAGTCCACTAGTTAAAGAAAGGCGAGGCCTTGAGGATCAGATTACCGCGCCGGCGAGACGAGCGTGATGCACGGGGGAAGCCCCGCGCCTGGTTGCGCGCTGTAGTTTGGCGAATGCAAGTCAGCACTTCAAACAATAGGTCCTTTATGTGCCCGAATGAGTGGCCGATGGATGAAAAGTTTTACGCATGACGCAATCATCGAATTAACGCCGCGTCCTGCGCGTTCCCTCCGGGAGAGTCCAATTTAAGCTTCGCTATCGCACGGATGTGCAAGTTAACTTAAGAACAAAGAACAACCCCTTTAGTTCTTAGGGGCGCGTTGTACCCTCGGATTTGTGGCAGTTATAAGTGCTTTTCGTACCTTAAAGTCCTAAGTACCGTAGTGTACAATTCTTCGCCCAGGTTGGCGGATTCGTGTTAGGAACGAACTTAAAGCATCAATATACAGGGTGAGCAGTTGTGAGTTGTCGTTTGGCTCCACCCTGTTACTTCTTCAAAGGATCTTGCCGCCACAATTTCCCGAGGACGTCGTTCAACCGTCCCTACCTGTTCATCAACCCTTGCCGCAACTAAGCTGCTATCGCAACCCTCTTCTGTAAGCGTCGCCAGAGCGTTGAATCTCCAGGTCGGAATCTTCCGGCATCAGCACTTCAACAACACAGTTGCTTGGAGCCCTAACAGTAAATCAAGGTATTGTACTAGTAGTTATATAAAACAGTGAATTGCGTATTATACAGTGACGTGCGAAGTTTTGGAACTCTCAATCTATCGTATATGCTATTTGTGGGCCGCGTGCTAATTACCCGAGCCCTAGTTATCGTCAAGTAACGTAAATAGAAGCCTTCAGCATAAGTTTATGGAAGCCTAGCTCCGGGAATTGTGGAGAGCCTTGAGGCAAATTAAATTAGCGTATTCCGGGACCTAGGTGACCAATATTCTCAGCGGATGCGCCGCTTTCTTGGCCTTCAGCCTTTGTTGTGTTGCATTGTTTACTAACCCCAATTTGTAGCATTTGCTACTTGCACCCTTGCCTTCGGGCCTGTACCTAGTATGGTAATAGATTACCCATTTTTACTTTACGTCTTGTTTTTCATTTCAATTATTTGTGTATTATTGTGACTGACAAGGATTGAGTTTCTTGTTGCGTTGTGTATGTATTCCTTTGTACAGTGCCTAAGCAACTGGAGAAAGGACACCCAAAAGGTAGGTGTAAAAGCCAGTGCCGTAGGAGTATCCCTTGGAGTGCAACGCAACGCTACTGCGATTGGTTTTCGACGTTTGACCGGTCGTCAGCTAATTATTAATCTTAACATCTTTCAAATGTCGTGGCGCCCCATAATCTTGTCTTAATAACCCGATATCGACACCCAGTCGTGGCATTTCGCCCCAAGACGCACCCTAAACCTGTGAACCCTCCCACGCGATTGAGTTCTGGCCGGACATTTGAGCTGTGGGGGTACGTACGAGGGGCGGATACTGCTACGAGCACCCCATGGGGTCTTAATGAACAATTTATCGTGTAACAAAGCCTTAGAGCCGTCCAAGTCGAGTTAGAGAGATGACTAAGCGACAATGAGTTTGCTACGCACTCGTCTACACGGCACCAAAATAATACGGAATGCAAGAATAGTCAATAATCCACCTGGTTATGTGAAGAAAATGGGTGTAACACACATATGACTGTAAAACCACGCAACACCCAATAATTTAGAGATACTTAAGAAAATCAAACGTCAATCCGGTATTCAACCAAAATCAGGGATAGCACCCTTAATAAGCGATAAGAATTCCCCGGGTGTTAGACTGGTTTATGTGAAACATTCTGCTGCTGCACCACACGTCGTCGCGTTCAGGCTTCGTGAGGTTATCACCCTTAAACTGCAGTCGCGTCGTCCGCGCTTAAGTGAGACGACGCTGTCACATTAATTTGGCAAAAAATGTGAAGTTTGAAATGGGCATCGTCACCCGCCAGAGAGACAACAGCCAGCAGCCAGAGACTTCCCCGCAGCATTCGTGGAAAATTTCACACAACGAATCATTCAAGGAGTAACGTAGGTAAGCCCAATTCACTGCCCAGTAGTTCCCTGGCCTCAAACATAGGATAACCAGATACATGGCATGTTTACAGTTTAAGCGATAAGCGGTCGCTTCAGGCTGTTTTATGGAAATTTCGCGAGCGTCAAAGGATGACTGTCATGGACGGCTCATGTATATACAACTTAACATTCGCCTACTAAAACCAGTTGCGTTAGTGCATTTTTATTAAATAGAAATAAATAGCAGATATGGTGGTTCTGCAATTGTTTGTTTTGTAAATGCGTGTAGCCACTAGCTATTGAGCGTAAATAATTTGTTTGTATCTGCAGCTAATGTGTTTAGAAACGGCTATTCATTCTAGGTTTTAATCCTAATTTGCTTGATGAATTTATATATCTTTTTAAAGGGTCAATATAGCTTTGTTTATCTGTGTTATCAAATTGGATTGTCTTGTGCACGTTGTTTGAAATTGTTTTCAGCACCAAGTTGCAGGCCAGCTTCCTGTTTTGGCCGACCTTCCCTATCCACAAGTTAAGAAAATGTAATAGTCCAAGAGCCAGCAACGGGTTTGCTTACAGTATTTTTAACAAGTCTGTAGCTGTTATGGAAGGTCCCTTTGAATATACTGATTAGGGAAATCGAAGTCTGGCAAGCCTGTGGTGGTGGTTTTGGCCCCCTTGCGTCCTTGAAGGATGGAAAAAAATAATAAGAAAAATGTATAATAACAAGTCTGGCTCTTTGCTATGTTAAAGTAATCATATCTTATGTAAGTAAAAAGATTGACAGACGCTTTCGCCGGTGGTAAGTTTACCCCAGATTCACATAAAGTTGCATAATAAACTTAACCATTTACTGTAAAATATCGAGAGATCCAAAAAAACGGATCCTCAGCGGGCTGTGGAAAATCAAACGTGTCAATAATAAGTTGGTGGCACTGTAAGTCTGTCAAATTCGAGGTTACCAGGTTAGGTTTTCTGTCAGTTTTGACACAGACTGACGCAAAATCTAACCTGCTAACCTCGAATTTGACATAGACTTACAGTGTTACCAACATATTATTCCTAGGTTTTGTGTCAGTTTTGACACATTATTTTTTTCCGCCCTTTAAGGGCGCAAGGGGGCCAAAACCACCACCGCAGGCTTGCCAGACTACGGGTTCTCTTCTCAGTATATTCAAGGGGACCTTCCATAACAGTTACAGACTTGTTAAAAATACTGTAAGAAATCCGTTGCTGGCTCTTGGACTATAAGAGTTTCATATGTAATGAATGAACTAGATTAACAACAAGGCAATTAATCCATAAAGACAGGAAAGAGTACGAAATGTATCATTTGAATTTAACGTTCCGGCGGAGGGGCTACCAAGCGACTTGTTTCAGATTATATAACCTCAGAATGTGAAGTTTTAAAAGCTGAGAAACGGAAAAATTATATTAAAAGACAAGAATAGGATTCAGCAGAATCTTCTATACTTAAACTTAAAATAGTTTGGATTGAGATAGTACTACCAACTTATTATTCTTAACATGGAATTTGGGCTTAAACCGCGTAGTATTTGTATATAACACCCAGCAGTTTCTGGCTTAATGTGCCTTGCACCTTGGCCAAATTTGCCTAAGTATCCTCGTTCTCAAGATACTCAAACAACACGAGCCACCAAAGAGCATGGCCATCGCGCGGGTTTTTGCTCGACTTCACAAGGTGCAAGTCACCTTAAGCCAGAAACTGCTGGGTGTTCATATACAAATACTACGCGGTCTAAGCCGAAATTCCATATTAAGAATAATAATTCGAATAACCGCGAAAGCCTCAAACAGTATATGTACTACCAACTTACCATGTCAACTATATGCAACATAGATGTATCCCTCTCAAACCAGTGCCCATGGTCAAGCCACTGTCGCAATAGTTCGACAGGAGGTTGGGCACCCCATTGCTCTTTCTGAGGCATGCCAACATCGTCCACAAATAAAACACATTTTTTGCCCATTGCTGGTCCAAATACACCCCTACGTCTCTTATCGAGTTTAGACATTATGATATCTTGCGTCTAAAACGGATATCCTTTATAATTTTCTGTAACTATATGGTATCTGCTGTACCATCATGGATGTAGTCCTCGCACTAAAATTAAGAACATTGGGCAGAAACTTATCTTTGGGCAGCGCTATCAAATGATCTAAAACAATTGCCGATTTTCCCGTTCCTGTTGGTCCAACAAATAGAATTGGAAGATTGTTAGCTAAACACAGCTTTAGGAAAAATCTCTGGCATAATGATTCGTTCGTTTGGATTATAAGTTCCGAAACCTAAAATACTTTTTGAAAAAATCACTATTGAAATAATACAATTCTCACCTTAGCTGTAGGAGGAATTTGTTGAGTTTTATCAACTAAATCTGCCCAAGCAATCCATTGACCATTATTTTTCTTGTCATACACCCATTCGAAAATATTTTGTCTTTCGGGAAAAAGCTGGCTTTTTTGCAATTTGAACAACTTGGGTTTGGGGTTGTGCTTATCATCACCGTTAAGAATCTTGCGATAGAAAACATCGAAAAACGTCCGTCCTTCTGAAGTCATAGTGGATCCCACACCCCAAGCAAAGCAGAACAGAAATATGCATTGCAACCATATGGTACTTACTTGCTGTTCTTCAACAAGCATGCAGGTAAGTAGTCGGGTGAAGGACTGTAAATTAGTTGTAAACCAGAATTTAAAAAACTTAAGAAGTGCACGAAACTTACATGGAACATGTGAATGTCTGATATTTCAACAAACAACTTGCAGTTGTGATGAATGTAATCAAAACTGGGAGTAACGAGCCACTCGACCATTTCTACAATCAATTCCATTTGCTCGGCAAGAAGTATTTTCTCCAGTTTCGCGAAATATGAATCTCTAAATGCAACCCACCCCAAAAGTTTCGGTTCCATGTAAATCATTCCACAGCGAGAGACAGTTGCAGGAGACGCCTGCTCTAAATCAGCTGGCTCAAATATTAGATTCATCTTATTAGACATCTAGGTGAAAATGTTTCAGTTACTCTTTCTTAATTTACCATAATACAAAGTGGAAAATATAATAATAACCTGTATAATTTCACCCGACATCAAGCACAACTTCTTGTTATCATCAAGCACAGTGTTCATATTTTCTATCCACACAGCGTCAACAGGCCCATCAAACAAAATCCACTTTCGTTCGGAGCTAAATGCAGTGGCATATTCTCTAAAAGTTGTAGCTAAAACGCCATCAGACCATTCGTGCGATGCTGGGTCAAACTGGCCGTAAAGCTGGCCCATGGTAATAGCCTTGGGGTTGATTATGCGAAATGAAACCTTAAATTCCTTTAATTTTGCCCCTTTGATGGCTGCCAACATCCCCAAAGCCTCCGCGAGAGACTAACAATCCAAATTTAATTTCCAGGACAAAAACTAGAGCAAAATGTTACCTGGTAAGCACAAGTCTTGCCGCCCAGTGGCTCACCGACAACCATAAGACCATGCCTCACTAGAATCATTTCGTAGATTTGAATGCATTTCTCTACAAACCAAGGCGTAGCCTGCAAGTTTCTTCTCTGCAACTCTTTTAGGAGGCACTCGATTAACTCGCCTCTTTCAAAGTTGGGTACTTCCACACCAGGGAATAGATCGGAATATATTCCTCCAAAAAGAGGAACATCCTAAAAATCCATTTGATAATAATTAATGTCTTTGGCTTCACATAATTAAGATTTAAACAGGTCCAAGAATTCACATTTTTAAAGTCTTTACGAACTGAAAAATTGCAGAATTTTTAAAGATTATATAATTGCGTAATTCACCTGAGCTAGAAACTTTGGTAAATTAACATCAATGATAGCTCGCAAAACCAACTGAGGTTCTTGAAAAGCCGGATAATTTTTCTTCAAAGCACCAGCCGCCAGCAGCACTGATTTAACGGCTCTCATCCCGTAGTCGTAATGGTTCTGAGATGATAACTGCTCTGAACATAATTTGTAGGTATGTACAATCTTCTGGGCCAAGCTAAAAAATTACAGAACTAATGTAAGATAAATTGGCATATTGCTTAAAACAATTGCAGCAGGTGAAAGAAGCTGTTGTTAGTCACTAAGTGACGAAAATATTTTATTGTATACCGCTATACCTAAGCTCAGCTGCAGTAATCAATACTCTTTCAATACACAGCCAATTTGTACTTTAATGTATCTTGTAATATTAAGATATAAGTCTGTCGGTTGAGTTTATTTAAATTCAAATAAGTTAACTTAGGCGCTAAGTCGTACGTCTCCGGTAGAATACGCGGAGTGGTGTTTTACCGCTAAAAAACGGATTTTGCTAATCGCGGAACGCGGAAACGAATCATTAGCTGTGCGAACGTTGAGGGGAACGGATTGTACCTTCGTGCTGCAAACTCCGCTCAAAAGTGGTATTCAGTGCTGACTTCTGCAGGGAAGCTGCGACACCAAAGGTTTGGGGCTTCCAAAAGGCTTCGACGTAATCAGCGTCTTAAACAGCAAGTTAAAGCACCAGCTGCAAGCAGCCACAATCGACAACGCCGTCCATTTCCTCATACGACTTCCAGTAAGGGTTAACTTATTCAATGTAATGGAAAGGTGCATTGCGTACTTGCACGCAATTAGTAAAGGTTTGTGGTATCCCCATTTGAAATCAGTGCACTTAATAAAACCGAATTAAGTTGCGTCATCGTGTTCCAACGCGGTTACGTATTTAGGTGCGGCGCAAGACGATACTAGCGACCTGTGACGTCAAGCATCGCGGAGGTATCCGGTTATATCGCCAGTCTCAGAGAATTAACATGATCGTGGGGAGTTTTTGTGCGATTTTAAATTGGCGTATAAGAAAATTCGTCGAGTTGACTTTTAATATTGTTGTATGTATGTCAGTCATAATTACACTAGTTGACTTGACTGGTAAAGGCGCGTACAACCAAGCTATATCGCCACCCGTTTAAATGTTGTTCATTAACACCGTTTGGGTCGTCATTGACCCTTTATTTTATGAGTAATCCTATGTATTTTCTTGCTTTATTTATATGTATTGGAAGATTATATATCTTTGTTGTTACACTGATTGTTAGTACATTGGCTTTGTTTTAGTAGAAGCTTGAAGAATATAATTTCAGGTTTTGAGTTATAGTAGATGAACTTTCGGAGCTTTGTTGTATTGAGTATTCTTGACCTGGAGTGGAGAAAAGATAAGAGTTCTTTTGTTGTAAACTACGCTAGCTGGCAACAAACAGGCAAATGAATATACCGGGATGTCAAAAATTATCTTGGTCAAAGGTGGTCATGATTTTAAGATAATATGTCGGAGCTAGTTGGTGGCACTGTAAGTATATGTCAAATTCGAGGTTACTAGGTTAGGTTTTACGTCAGTCTGTATCAAAACTAACGCAAAACCTAACCTGCTAACCTCGAATTTGACTTACAGTGCCACTAACTAGCTCCGACATATTATTTTAAAATCATGACCACCCTTGACCAAGATAATTTTTGACATCCCAGTACAAATTAACACAATGACGAAGCTACCAAACACCTCATTACAATATATCTTGCAACGGTCGGGTTCGAACCACAGCATGACTATAAGCACCGTTACATCTACGACAAACGTTTACTATATTAAAGAAGTTCAGTAGCACGGTCGGCTTTGATATCCACAAAAACGATCACCCGTTGCAAAGACTTTACTTTCAGCCGATTTTTGCAGATTTCAAGTTTGATATATACCCAAACTCACAAGTATAAGACGTCTGACGCTTCAAGCCGCTTCATTTTTCTCACATATAATATATTTTTATACTGTAGATTTTTTTAACTGCGAACAAGTTAAATTTAGTCGATAATCGAAATTCGAATTTAATCGACTTGAACTAAATGTCGAGTATAGTCAAAAGTCAATACTAATTGAAAGCAAACTTTAGTTAAAATCAAGATCTATAGACTTTATAGGCAACTGATTTTTTAACTACAAAATGTTGAATCTGGTCGACTAATTAAAATTCAACTTAGTCGAATGTCAACTTGAGTAAACTAATTGAAAGCCTTTAAGCGATCAACAGGAAACTGAAAGTTTTGGTTCAAATCACGATTTCTAGAACTATGTAATATCATTTTTTTTTAACTTTCGTCGTTCACCTGATTTTCGTAAATCCGGCCCTGTGCCTGGAGTTTACAATCGAATTTATCTGGGCGAACTTTAAAATGTTTGCGACCTACGGAATTTCCCCGTAAGCACTTCCGTAGAGCGCACTAATTGTTTATTTGTTTCGACACTCTGGCGTCGATGGGATAGGAATTCGTGGAATATATGCGAGTCGTCTTGTAGAATCCTCGTGAAGAAAATAAATTCTGAACAACCCCATTGTTCCAAGTGACTATGGAACTAGGTTTCAAAACTCAATGGTGCTTTCCAATAACTTAGCGCTTGGATTTCTTAGAATTTGTCCTTGTTATTCGATATATTTAAGCTTCTCGGAAGTTGCATAGTTAGCTTCGTCCTCTTTCCCATATGCTTTGTTTGACCGGGACTCCCCCGGGTTCTTTGACAATATTTCTCTTCATGGCGCAATAGTGAAACAAAAAATTCAGCCAGTTGCTGCCAGAAAGAGATACTTTCCCGGGGACGGGAAACGAATTTTGTGGTCATCGCTCGGCAATTCAATTTTGAGGGCAGTTCGGCCCCAGTCTTCATAGCCGAAGGTGCGAAAAGAAACTTAAGGTTTTAGTGCGAAGTAATGGGTAGGTCCACGACACGTTTTTTTTTTGGGAAACGGCGTCTTATTGTTCCGTATGTTTTCCGCTCATTAAATATTGAGGGAAGCAAAGTTTGCCGTCGTGCACGTCAAACCAAGACGTCGCTTAATAATTCCCACCTGTGGTCTCGTGTATTTCGAGAAACTTTGCTCGGAAAATCCTGATTACGTTCGTTGGGCCATCCCGAAGACTGGATTAACTTCTTGCCGACACTCTACCGACCGCTTTTGTTTTTATGTGGGGGCCCCCACCACTTCAGCGTCCTGCCAAGCCTCACCGAGGCCTGTTTCACAGTAACTACCGACTCCATGCTTTAAGCTAAGGGAGGATGATTATTTGTATTCGTTTCGCTTAACCTTGGTGCCTTGTGAAGTGGCGTAATCGCTTTATTGTGCGCTATCCGTGGTTCACAAACATTGCTGCGCCGATTTGATTTAAGTATTTGATTGAATTACCATATACAGGAGCTTCACTCCTGTTATTTTGTTTTACCTGGGTTGTAAATTTATAGGTTAAGGTAACTTTTGCTTGGGATCCCCTATTCATTTAGGATGTACATGCTGTATTGAATTTGAGTTCACCTTGGTGTGATATATTAAATATAAATTTTGTCCACTTCAGCCTAGTTGTTTGTTGTATTTTAGAAACCTTTGGTCACCAACTAATTACGGCAAAGGCCGAATGTAAATGAGTGTAAAGCTAAAGCATGCCCTTCAATTAAGAAAGCCCTAAGATTTGGGCTAGTGTCAGTGTTTTTTTAACTTTCTAGGAGGGTGGCCATTAAGGTAAGCCATTTGATTTGAGCTTGGTGAACGACGCTGAGGTGGATCGCGGCGAACCTGGTGAATTTCTGGCATAGCTTCCGTGACGTTTTTCGTTTTTGGTCACCAGAGCTCTTCATCCCCCTAAAGCGTGTGGCACCTGGAGCAATATTATTTTGAGCAAAAGTATAGGGTAAGTGCCGTCGGTTTTGAGTGAGCTTTCGAATCACCCCTTCTCGATTGAGCCAGCATGAAGGTAACAGGAACGTTACTAATGAAATAATTACATCACTTGATAATAACTTAAAGGTCGTAGCTGTGTATTTAGATTTGGCGAAAGCGTTTGATACGGTTTCCCATGTTAATCTTTACGAGAAACTGGAGAGATATGGCATTCGTGGTTCAGCACTAGATCTTATCAAATCCTATATGTTAAACAGACAACAAAGAGTAAAAATAGGCAACGAAATTAGTGCTGCATGTGAAACAAAATTTGGAGTGCCGCAGGGTACTGTTCTGGGACCAATCCTGTTTTTAGTGTACATTAATGAACTACTTAATACTGCAGTCAACGGTAAAAAATTTTCATTTGCCGATGACACTGCGATAGTTACTTGCGGAGAGACATGGGATGCTGCTGTTAAATACGTCGAATCGGATATGACCATCATTAAAAGTGTATTAGACACCGACCTATTATCACTTAACATTAAAAAAACTAAAGCAATGTTATATACCTTACAAGAAAAGTCACTACCTAATTTAAAAGCCATCAATATACATACAGAGCACTGCAACAATTTAAATAGTGAAATATGTACATGTAGTAAAATAGAAATTGTAAATAAAACTAAATATTTAGGTATAATTATCGATAACAAACTTAAATGGTCCAAACACGTAGAACAATTAAATAATAAATTAAGAAAAATGATCTATAAATTTAAGATGTTAAGTAACATATTATCAACAAAAAACAAAAAAAATGTTTACGATGCCCTTGTACAGTCTCTACTACAATATGGTATTATAGGTTGGGAGGTTTATATCAAGCTTCTCTTAATTCTTCTAAACCGCAGATATCCAACTAGCAGTTTATTTAAAGATACGGGAGCTATGACAATCAAGCAGTTATATTCTAAAGTGTCCTTAATATTTGTACATTCTCATAGTAATATTAAAAATGAAATTTCACACAGACATGAAACAAGAGCTAAAACTAATTTGAATATTGTTATTCCCAAGTTTGACAGAGCCGTTTCTCAAAGACACTCTTTATATACTGGCATAGACCTATATAATAGATTGCCACTTGAATTTAAAAAAATTGTATCTAAAGGTAAATTTACTTCAAAAATTAAAAAATGGGTCCTCGTTGAGTGTTGATTTGCGGGTTAAGTTTAAGTTAAATTAGATTATCAGTATCTTGTTTTTACTCTAATATAACCAAAAGCATGTATCCGTATTGATGTAAAGACAATACCTAATCAATGCTTCAAAAGTAAAGCGTATTGCCAAACACAAGCTTTGCTTAAATGGCAATACAAAAATGGTGTATTTTTAATTTTTAATTATTAATGTTTATTTATTTATTAATAATGTATTATTAGTATTATCTATTCTATTTATTTCTTTTCAAATGTAATTATCAAATTAAAGTCATCAAAGTCATCAACCTCCATATGTTCCGACACATTTTAGGATCTGTGTTATTGTGAAAGCCGGCGAGCCCTTTACTTTTTCCCGAATTTGTATTTTAGAACGACCCATGTCGATTGATTTAAATTATCATGTAACAACTACGGTATGAAAACATTAGTCAAAAATTAGGATTTAGAAACTCTATGGATTATACAATTTTTCACTATAAACAAGTTTAATTTAGTTGATAATCGAAATTCGAATTGAGTCGATTTTAGTCAAATGTCGAGTATATGCTAGTCGAAAGTTGACTTTGGTCGAAAGTCGACGAAAGCAAACCTGAATCAAAATCAGAGTCTATAGACTTTATAAACAACATATTTTTTAACTACAGAGAAGTTGAATTTATTCACCTAATTAAAATTCAACTTTAGTTGGATGTCGACTATAGTGGATTAATTGATAATCTACTTTAATAAATCAGTCGGAAATTAAGAGAACAACGTTTGCCGATCTGGTTTATGTTGACACAAGCACCGTAGATTCAGAAATTGCTTCGACATCAGTTCCAAAGGGACGCACATGTCAAGCCATTTTTATATTTTACCGATATGCCACCTGTTGGAGTATTTTTGTTACAAATATGACGAGTTCACCTGTATATTAGGTTCCTTGTCGGTCATATTTTCTCGTATAATACTTCAGCTAGTATTTGACACGAACGCAACTTTCTCTAGTAGATTCGTCTCGCCACGTTAAGAGCGCTTAGTTACAGCAATTTCAAAAAGCAGCCCATTGGAGTGAGCGGGATATCTTCCTTAAATAATTTTAACTTCCGTCGCTCTCTCTCGTCCGCGGGTTGCCTCGCCGTTGTCACGCGGGGCAAACTGCGATTTCATTGGCTACAGCTGCACGTCGCAAGACGGCGCGTCTAGCGCAAAAACTTGGCTTGGCTTCACTTTTGGAGTTAAGATGATTTCCGGATGGGGTTTGAAGCGCTTCTTCGATCGTTTGGCGCTAGGACACTAGGGCACGGTGGCCTGTGTTTGTACTGATACCGCTTTGTCCCGCTTTTTGTTTTCAAGACTTCTTGACGGACCACTAAAGCGAGAGGTGGTGTTTTTTTGTGTGGAGTGAGCTCGTGTGCCCTGTGTTGTTCGTATGACCGCCAGCTTTGCAAAATTTTGTTGGGCCGTAAAGAGGCCTTCTTCCCGTAGCTGTGGAGACCCATATTGCAGAGCTGTACAAGCCTTCGGTCTCGTCCGTTTGGATTTTCCCGTGTGGAGTTTAATTCAAACTGGCAAGGTTGGGGGAGTACTCTCAGGGGCCGCTCGACTCCCACGCCTCCACAGACAGCACGTTCGTTGCACTGGTGAGCTCGCCAGCCGTCGTGACGCAATCGCTTGGCTGACCCATTCAGGTAGCGTGTATATTTAGTATTGACCTCATTCATTCACCTGTTCAGGTCAAATTTATGTATTTACTTACTGACGCAGTCCCGCTTGGCCTAGGTCGTTCAATAATCAAATTCATTCAACTTTTCAGGCCTAATTTATGTATTTACTTACTGACGCAGTGCCGCTTGGCCGAGGTCGTTTAATAATCAAATTCATTCAACTGTTCAGGCCTAATTTATAAGATTATTTGCTGATTCAAAACTGCCTACCAAGGCATCTTGTAAAAGTAAATTTATTCAGTTGTTCGCGCTTAATGTGTGTGTTATTTGTTGAAACATTACCAGCGTCGCTGAGAGAGCGGTGAACTAGTTTCATTTGCTTGTTTAATTATAATTAGAGTTAAAGCGTCTCCCAGCTGGGCTATAGATTTAGCCCATTTTTTATGTGTTTACATTGTGTGTATCAATCTTAATTACATGTATTTAGACCAATAGATCGGTTCATAAAATGCCTTATGATTTCCGACGAGTCTGTGCATGCTTATTTTCAGGTTATATTATATACTATGTAAAGATAAATGTACGGCGAACCCTGAGTATTTAAGCGTCGCAGGTAGGTTATGACGCTCGTCGCTGCAGCGTGGAGGTCATGAGGCTGCTATTATTTTCCATTCCCGTTGAGCTTTGAATTTTGCCAAGGTGATAAGTTAGAAGGTAGGCCCATTTGATTTTCCCGATTTCACTTTGTATTTTCGTTTATGTCGATGAAACCAGGTGGCGCTCAACTTAATTTTGTTAGTGTTTACCGCCCCTTTGGCCGTTACCCGTAGGTAATCTCGTGTAGGACCCTCCTTCGCTCCACTGATGTCTAGTCGGCATATCTTGTTACGGGATGGGCAGCGGTCCTAGTTGAGTAATTGTCCCGATTTAGAGAAATATCGTCCGCGCTGGCCGTTTAGCTTTTACGTAATTTTTGTATGAGCCGGCGCGGTGTCGCAAAAGTCGATTTAGACCGTAACACACGCCTGTCAGACTTACATCAAACAAAAGTTCTTCCAAAGTGAAATCTGAAGCTCTTAAGGAACATAGGCTCACTCGTACTAAATCTCGAATAAAAACTGATTGTTATCGCTGTGGCAAACCGGATCTTACCGAAATGTAGCTTGGTCTTGGACATTTTTCAGTCCTAAATTTACTTCAGATGCTGCAAGGTTCTTTTGACGCGGTTTTATTCCAAAAAATTACCAGTAATCTGGTGCAGATTTACTTTTACTGATTCGTATAGTGCTGCACCCGTCTGAATATACCGGGATTTAATAGTAAGAAGTAAACACCTGCTATCTCTACTTTCAAGCAGTCTTGACATTTAGTCGAATTTATTTGCAGCCGTTTTAGCTAATTTCCTTTTTCTCCAAGTAACCTTGAACAAGAGAAAGTTTGTGGAGCAGCTGAACCGACATGCAGTCCAGCTGATCGCTGGTCATAGACGTTTTCGCTCGAACCTAGTGCGGATCGGCAAGGCCGATAACGACGCCTGACACTGCGGCGGGGCTCGGACACGGATAAGATAGGTAAGAATAAAGAAGAAGTGTAATCAAAATTACGAGTTTATTTTATTTTTCGAATATATACTTTAGCATACGCCCATTCGAACAAACTGCCATTTTTACTGTCTTTCGAAAGAAATGGTCAACAAAAAAATTTTCATCGTCTACTGTTTACGAGACACCTATAGATTTTTTGTCATTTGAATAGTAATAGATTCTCAACGTTCGATTCAAGCCGAAATGGGAGCATTGGATGCACTTGACGATCATGTTTACGGGACTTTACTTAAGTAGCACAAGCGGCCTTTTCTGTCGCCGACTGGCAAAAAGCATAGGATTCCTCAATTAGTGTTTTCTTATAGTACACAAGCCTTAAGAAGACTTCTATGTCGCAATACAAATTTGGATAGGCGTGATTTCGAGATGAAATTTTGTAATTTGTTTTTTTGTTTTTAAAGTTCAAGATTGTAATTATCAATCAATAATGTGTGGTAAATGTGCAAACGACCGAAACACTACATAACTATAGACGATTTTGATATGAATCTATCGACATTTCGTCGCCTTCTCCCTCCATTGTCGGGACTGATTTTGTAGTGACTTTTTTATTTTCAACAAATTTCAAAATCGCCTGTTCAACCTCTCAACTTCCCTCCAAGTGATAATCAATGACGGTCTAGCCATTGTCACCCTTTTCCCGAATTCTCTACAGAAACTGCAAGCAAATACCTTGAAGCCATGACAAAACCATAGGAATACAGCGAAATCTCTCCAATCATGGCATAGTCAGGAACCATCATAGCAACTGTACGAAACAGGACCTTCAGGTTGTCTGGTAGTTCTTGTCGACCAGCATAACTGCAAGTTCAGACTTTAGCAAAAGCACAAGTTTGATAATTACTGCATTACCCTGGATTCATTGTAATAAAAACAGTGCAAGTGGGATCCAGGGTAAGCTCGGTTCCTTCAAACACAAATTTCTCTACTTTCGACGCGATAGCCATTTGAATGCTCTGAATCTGCTGAGCCACCACCGAGAGAACTTCCAGCTCAATGCGGTTGAACTCATCGAAACAAGCCCAGGAGCCGGACTGAGCCAGACCCTACATTTTTTATTATGTTAATGATTAGTTTAGCTCAAATGTCAGACTTACCTTGAAGAACTTTCCTAGAGCTTTGTAATCTAATCCATCGGAGCAGTTGAACACAACGCATTTCTTAGCCATGACTTTGGCCAAGTCTTTGCAAGTTTCTGTCTTTCCAGTACCAGCTGGACCTTCAGGAGCTCCACCCAAGTTAAGTTTAAATGCCCCCATAAGTGTCCTAAATTAAATAATTAACATGATAATGAGTTTTCTTATGGCACAAACCTAAAGCAACGATCTGTTAAGGGAGTGACGACTAGTCGACCCTGGTTTCCCAGGTATTCAAACCCGTAAGCAACATCAGTGGTGATCATTGAAACTGTAACATAGCTGTCTTTCCAATAGAAGCGTAACTGGGAAATCCAGTTAAAGTCAGCAGTTGAAGCAACTTTCCAATCTCTCAATAATGCTACTATATCTCGTCCTGATAAAAATTGAAACAACTACAAAATTGTTAATAAATGCAGAAACACGTCATACCGTGTACATCAATAACGATAAGAGCTTCTACAGTAATCTGTTTACCAGGATCTAGTTTGCCTTGTACTAATTTGACACACAGTTCTATAATATCTGTACATTTATCTACTTGTTGAGACAAAGTTCCTTCCGTGATTGCTTCTATTACCGCAGTCGTCCATGTGATGCAATTGACGCATTGAATGACCTAAATGTTATATGCAGATTATAATGCCCCAAGGAATAGTTCTGGTGTTTCTACTTTTCTCTAACAGATACAAGTATATATACCTACAAAGATTTAAATGATTACCTGCCCCGGCCAATTCATTATCCATTCGACTCTGTCAGTATTTTGATATGCATTTAAGGATGCTGTTGTGACATCCATCATCGATTGAATCATTAGATGCTGTACTTGAAGCAACCACTTTTCAACCATACCCTACCAAAAGAGCGAAACATCAATCAATAAGCAACAATAAGGCCCTTCTTTACCCACCTTAGCTTCAGCAGGTACTATTTTTCCACTCAAGGCAACAACTTCGCCTTCAGCACTAATCATTCCAGTAATTTCATCATCTTCAGTAAACTCCAAGGTATTGACTCCTTCGAAGCACTTTTTCAGATGAGGCTGTACCCGCATAGGGTCCTTCGTCTCAGACAAAATCTCCAACAGTTCGTCGTTAGACAGAAAGAAGAATCTCGGAAAGTAGAGTCGCTTTTTCTCCAGATAATCGTTCAGACCTTTTTGGATTTCGTCAAGCAACCGGTTGCATTCTCGAAGCAGCTTCAGCATGTTTTTGTAGTCGGTAGCAACCAAGACGTGCGTGTCCAAAACAGTGTTGCTTTGGATTGCCCTCCAAGTGCGATCCACCTGCTTGAAATTTCTAGCTTCTGTCGGCATTTGGCGCATTATGTCTTCAGAGCTGAATATTGGTTCCAGGTACATCCACGTGGCCTGACACTAAAATGAGATTAAATTAAACTTCAAGCTGTCACATCGTGCAATCTACATACAACAAGCCAGGCGTCCAAAATATCTTGCATCATTATGAGTTTATCTTCCCACTTTTGCATTTGATCTTCGAAAGCTTTTACATATGGTGAGCCTCGCATGGTTTGAGCTTTCAGGATGTGATCGTCCAACATTACCTGAATATCGTCAACAGCTGACAAAATAGTGACTCCAGTTTCTCTAAAAAATAAAATATCGATGAAGCTATATTAAAAATCAGTAATAAGTTCATATACTATATATGGACAGGGTTAAGCAGTTAATTCTATACTTTGTAAATGATGATAAAATTAGAGAAAAGAAACCAAAAGATTTAAATCGGATAGTTGAAGAAAATAATAGAACTATGTAATGTAATACTGTATGTCAGTGACAGATGATATATATTACATGACTTAAAACGTGAATTACATGAACTCGGAAAAAGAAGAAATGCAGTCAATAGGATTCGAACCTGCGCTCCTAGAGGGAATCTGACTTCTAATCAGATGCTGTATTATGAAGGGCACGGTGACGATAGGACCAATCGCGGACCAGGTTAGCCCAATCGGAAAAAATAAGATCGTACACATTCAGGCAGGCAGGCAGGCATTCAAACACAGCACACGTTTATATACAAGATCTTTTCCTTTCGTCGAAAAATTTTATTATAAAAAAAACGTCGAAGTCCAAGTGGTCCCCGTATTAATAATTATCGTAATAATATGGAAGAAATAGGGGCTAAAGCCTATTAAACAAAAACAGAGAGGAAGCTAAGACTACTGATTCTAAATGTTTCTTGACGACGTGTCCTTTACTTGACGCTTTAGAACCCCCGATTATGTTTGATAAAGCTGTTGTGATTTGTATATTTTCTGTTCGTCTTTGCTATACTATTACAAATTTGTAAAACTATTGCTGTAAACTCTTCTTTTACGACTGCTTGTAGTGGAGTTTAATTATGTCCGCTATGTCTCGCTTAAGTGAAAATTATGCGTTTGAGAAGCAAAGACCTGAGAGTCGTTGTTGTCATTTTAAGGGTGATATCCCATTATGGTTGACGCCGGATAAGAATTTTCACTTCTTTCGTACATTTGAAGCGACGGGGTGTGGTGTATTTATTGCCGACGTGTGTTTTTCGCCAATCCCTGTACCACTGTGGATGTAGACTTCCCTCGAATTTCAGTATCTTTCTTTGGTTTGTCCACCGAATTCAATGTGGACACCCTCTCTCAAGTTTACCATCTTCCTTCAAGTGCTAACAGAATTATACAACAGTCAGAAATGACCATTGCACTTCGATGCCCTGCGAGATGCTGTCAGGTATACTTATTTTGTGTATGTATGTAACAACAATGCGTTAGAAATGCGGTACAGTAAAGATATTTGTGCATTACGGAAGATATGAATATGTTTTTTCCCTGAGATTGACATGGTTAACCGAAAGTAAAAAACATGAATATCTATAGCGGTGCGTAGAATATTTTATTTACCTACTACCATAATAGTAATAATTTCCTAAGTACATTTAAAATAAGAATATCACGGCCTGCTGAATTGTGTGACAAATAGTGACGTTTGTCAAACAATTCAGCAAGTCGTGAAAAATATGCAAGTAACATCAAGGATTGCCTGAATGTATGGTTGCTAAGACGTTGTTTGTATGCATGGTTACCACAAGATTGAGAGAAAATAATTTGAAAAATTCCTAGCGAGTTATGAGTAGCTTTTCATATTTTGTATCTATGACAAAAATGAACAATATCATGTTGCTAGTAAATAGAATCTATTTATGGACGTTGCGCCTATACGCGGCTACACAGAAACTGTAAAGTTAAAAGCGTTAAAAACCCATTAAGTTTTGCGGGCTATCGTGAAAGTTTAACCAAATTATGAAACCTCTTCAGAGCCTTTGTTTGTTGAATAAAGTTTAAGCCGACACAGGCTAATGAATACATTCATTTTTCAAGTTAAACCGTACATATAGTGACGTCACATAGGCAATTGCTAATTTAAATTATGGCTGTAAAGGTGGAATAAATTGCTGGTTTTATTAAGAGTCTGCATAAGTGACTTGTTTATATCATTCCATGTGTGTTTTATTAAGTACTTCCTTTTTTACAGTAAGACAATTCGCAGAATGGGTTATAAACATTTTTGTTGTGTTTTAATCTACCGTTTTGCAATAATTGTAACAAACTCTTTGTCTTAATTTTGTAAACATTTCTTGAAAATGAAATCTGCTATAAAGTAAACTTGTCCCTCAACAATATCTTTGGGGGGTAGCAACAATAGACGACCTGTGCAGCTGCTGCAGAAGACAATGTAATAAAAACGTTAAACAATTTATATATCTAGGTATCGCCGTAGATAAGAAAGGAAGATGTCAACATAATAGTGAAGAACAAATAGGCAGAGCGTAATGTGAGTTTTATAAACTAAGGGAGATGTAGCCATAAAAGAAAATAGCAAAAACTGGCATATTAAAAAAAACAAAGAGAGTTCTTCTGTATACCAGGAAATCATGAACCCTAAGTTGAAGCAGGTACAAAATGTCACAAGTAAATAGGGACATTATCAAGAATCCGTTGGCCAAATACAATATCACGTGTTGAATAATAGAATGCAGGAGAACAGAAACCGGTTGTTGCTACAATAACACAAATAAGAAGGCATTGAATAAGTAGAACACATTGATGTATTCGTTTTCTCCCACGTACAGTCTCAAACGCGTACCGCTACTCCTAGGCCGTTGGGAGGGATGCTTTTGCGCAGAACGCGAAGTAAACGACCGGCATCTGCAGGTCTTTACTCTACAGTCTTATACCATAACTAATAGCTAGAACCTTCAGAAGTAATTTTACGGTCGTAAAGAAACTTCTGATACCCGGGAACACTTCGCACGTCTCCTTTTGAGTTGGGAGCGTTGCAAACGTTTTCAGACTGGAGTAAACAACTCAGTGACGCCTAATAAATAATAATAATCATTTTCTACGTCTCTGCCGGACTTACTTTTATAGTAAATGTTTGCCTGTATCTCACTGAAGCTAGTTGTGTGCACTTTTCAGACTTGTTACATGTAGCAAACGGCTTTTCGCCCATAACAACATCATAAGAAGATCAGCAACATTGTAATAACAGCCATTCAAGAAATTCAGTGGTAAGAAAATGGAATAAGAGATATTAAAATACACACCATCCTATGTAATGGTAAAACTGCCAAAACTGGAAAAAAAGCGTAATATCGCAGAACCATTAGAAGACATAGCATACATGAGGTGTCAAATAAAAGTGGGGATAAACTATATAATAGATTTAATCATCCCCAAAAATATGATCGTTAGCTCAACATGCGTGGGAATCACGATATCCAAAGGTACATGCGTCTCTTACCTCACCTGATGGAATAACAGTCAATCAAACCGATCATCGGCCAGTATTTTGGACGTGAGTACCAGAAGGAGCACATCCTACGGGTCAGATCACCGAATATTATAAGTGAAATTTCGGTGCAAACTAAATAACCACAAGCAGGAGAACTAACATGTGCAAGAAAAACTCGATTTAAATAAACTCAAGAAGCCAGAAACAAAAAGAAGAATCAAGAACACCTGGAAGAAAGGCTACGAGAGAAAAGACTAAGTGAAAAAAACAGTCTGCCAACAATAGATGAGCAATTGCTCAAATTAAAGACAACATCCATGAAAAATAAAACTAGTACAGCACACAGGTAGCTTAAACAACGGAAGGAATGTTTTAAGGCCAGAAGTCTGTGCGGAGACCCAACGGGTCGGACTAGAAGTAACAAAGAGCGTAAAAAATACCTGGAAATCTAGTTCTCGCAGCTACTTGGAACAGAAGAATACGGAGCGCCAAGAGATGTAGAAAAACAAGAGCAAACAACAATATGGGGGTAAAAGTGGCAATAGAAACCCAAAAAAATAATAAATCTTCAAGAATGCAAGCTGTCAGAATGTAAAAAATATAAGAAAATGAGGTGGCGGAAGTGCATAAAATATCTAGAATATCCGAAGGCGAAAAGCAAGCACTAGATAGAAGAAGTTGGATAAAGGGGATGGAGAAAGCCAGGATGTGTAATAAAAAATTATAGTGCATTAAATTTATAGCGGAAAAAAATAGAAAAATATTAAACAATATAAAGGTAAATATGACGTGCTAAAACAAAAAATTAAAATGCTAAATACTGTATGGGTAGCAAACAACTAGAACGATAGGTACGAAAACGCTGCTGAGACATATATACGTATACTCTACAGGAAGTGTATAGGAGCAGAAAGACGACATCCAACGAGAATAAATTGATTAACAATATATTTTTGAATGTGGAGGCGTTCAACAAAGTTCAAGCTAGATCTACCCTAAATTGAAATTAAGCCTATTGCCATTATCTAGGCCAATCATTTTAAAGAAAATCTTTCCTGATTGTTATGTTATTTTTAATTTGTACCGCTTTTGTAGTAAACGCTTCTGTTCTAGAGCATTTTAAGCGAGTCCGCCCCTGTTCATTCCTTTAGAAGTAATTTTGAGAGTGATTCAGCTCGCGGCTGAATGGCATCTGACAGACCGTTGATTAAGCAAAGGGGCTTCACGCCGAAAGAATGTTTGCTATTTCGCTGATAGTGCATCGGGGATTTTCTTAGCGTTTACACCCGCACGAGAGGAACTGTTGAGGCTGTGAATTGCAAATTTCGCTTTTTGATCGGCATTCGAGTTTGAGCCTCCAAGCCTGGCGTGTCAGGGCGGCGAGCCCGACGAGACCTCCATTTTCGACTCAAAAATTGAGCCTGAGACATCAGCGTGAGCGAGTATGCCACAAATGACGTTTAGCCTTGTAATAGGTTGTGTTGTTACATTAAAATGAATAAGTAGTGGCAGCAATTTACGCTAGCCTGTTACAACTTTTAATGCTACATAATATCTATCTTACCGGTATGGCACGCATTCAAATTTAACGTCAGCCCACTCGTCGATCATCTTAAGCAAATTCTTCTCAAGAGCGTACTCCTTGGTAGCAGCCCCACTGATTTCTTCTAACTGCGTTGCATATTTCGTCAGCCCAGCTTCAATCATCTCATTTAAGTTTGATTCTGCAGTGGGCACTATTTCAGCTCCGACTATTTCGCTAATCTACAAACATTGATTAGTTCTCACAAATATTACATAATGATATTTAAGTGTTACCATTCCCCAGTGCCTTGCCTGCAACCCCTTGTTGCACACGGTTTGTAGCACCGGCAAGAACTGCCTGAACTTTTCTACCTTAGCGCGAACCATCTCCGCGATTCTCTTGGCACCTGGATTGTCATGCAAAGTTTTTGCAAGTTTATATAGCGTACGCCACATGAGATCCACTTCTTCTACAATCTCATCTGCTTCTAAATTGGCAAATGGACCATAATACCTAAACCAAAGGCATCAAGCTAAAATTGTTATACTGTCGGAACTTACCATTTATCATATTCATCGTGAAATTTAAAAACGGTATGCCACAGTTTGTCGTAAGGGTCAATGGTAGCAAGCATATCATACAAACTCATAAATGGAGATGTCTCCATGTCTAGCAACTGCTCTTCTGCATTAATTTGCTCTGCTTCCTGCTTGTCTTCCTGTGGATGGGTATAAAGACATTAGATTGTTTCAACAAGTTCCAAAACAATTCCAACCTTCAGTCTGTCGACTATTGCTTCTACAGTTTCCACACATTCCTCCATTTCCTCCATAGTCAGAATTGGAGGGTCTTTTTTCTTGAATGCAATGAGCTGCTTCTTATGCTTTATGAGTTTGATATCGAACTGGACGATTTTATTTCTCAGGATCGTTTCAGCTTGTTCTCGTTTTAGGGCAAGTCTCTGCGATGCCAATTCTATGACGACTTCCATATCCTTTGGCCATAAGAAAACTCGCCCGTTCAATTGAATATCTTCCACTAAAGCAAATTACTTTAATGATGATATTTTTAACAGGTACGGTACTTACGGGTTAAATGAGCGTGATCCATAAGAAACATAACATACTCAGCAGTCTGTCTAATATTCTCCTTGAGAGCATACATGGTTACGTCACGACATTCGACTACAAAATTTTGTAGTTCAACCAACTCCGCAACTGTCTCCGGAGATTCGCTTACTCGCTGAGACATTTGATCAAATGTATCGCAAATGCTACAAAATATTGCATAATAAGGAGAAAACTAATCTAAGCTGTAATATTACTTCCGATTATGGTCGTGGTTTAGTTTAATAAAGTAGTTTACGATGAAACTTCTTAAATTATCAATAATTCCATACAAAACATCGTTCAATGCTTCGCATTCGAGACTTAGAAAGTTCAAGGGAATCGAGCGCCGCAGCATGGTGATTTCATCCCTCACTTTCTCGTATCCCTCAATCCTCTTAGAGTAGTCTTTTAGCATGGGTGGGGGGTCTTGGGCCATAAACTCCTTCAACGATTTTTCAGCTTCACCGTTCAAGATGTAGAAGTACTCTTCGTATATTTTCAGAAACATTTCTGGCCCGGGGGTGTTGGTTTCAAAGCATGCCATTCCTGCTTCGATAATTGCTTGAACTGGTTGTTCCAGTTCAGAAACGAAGGACAAGTACGTGTTGTTTTGTCTGAACTCAGGAAACATAATGGTTTCTATTCGCGGCACATCGACGTTGACTTCTAGAATTTTCATAAAGCTTTTAAAAATTAGCTGTCTAATCTCGTCGACTGATGGAACCAGCTGAATATCAGTTGTGCCAATGATGGGTTTCGCATGGATTTTTATTGGAGGAATATTGATCAACACTAAGTCGTAATATTCCTCGCCATAATCATTGCCGTCCTGTTAAAAATAAAATAGTTACCGCAACTTTGATTAAGGAAGGGTTGTACCTTGAACTCGGTCATAAATTCTAAGAAGTGACTTAAGCTGTGCATTACAAGCCTGCGCAACTGCATGGACATCAGTGCGTTAACGCAGTCGAAATAGCTCTCAATTGTTATAAGGGAATCTCCCTGTCTTTTGGGAATAAATTCCTGCCATTTAGACTTCAATTCCAGAAAGATGTCGGCGCATTTTGGCAGCCATTCTTTTAGGAGTGTCCGTCGGGAATCCGCACATATGCTCTCCACTCTGCTTTCGAATTCTGAAGGCTCCAAGGGAAAGCTGCCTGCTTCTTGCAGCCGATTCGCAGGTAAAATAAACATTTTTGAATAGCTGCAAAAAGAACGTATAGATGAAAGTTAGGAAATACACAATTTATAATGAAATTCGTTTTTCGGTCTGATATTAAAGAGGTTTGCAAGACCAAGACCACAATGATTCTTGATATTGCTTTGGAAAAATGTCTAGATGTTGGTCTTGATGTCACGAGGTCACGACTGTCAGTATTCAGACTAGAGTAGTAAGCTTTTCAGAGACTTTGCATGGGTGAAAAAATGGTCTTTCCGAAGAAACGGAATTATACTGACATTTTCAGAAAACAATGCGTTTGTATTCTACAGAGTGGGTGTTGTTTCTCATTGCCTGTGCATGATATAGGAAGAGTTACAATATATATTGTAATGACGCCGTACCTATTAAAAGGCACTAGTAAATAAAAATAATGTTTAATCAGAGCAAATCAGTACAATTTATAAATTATATGGTTTTAATAATTAAATTCTATGTCAAACTCAGTGCTAATGAAAAATATGTAATAATTATTAGCTCAATAAATAGTTTATTGCTCTCTGTATTTTGTCTATTTGCAATCATTAATGGCAAAGCTCCGGTAAAGCATGAAATAAAAAACTCTCGTCTCAGGCCAGTGGGTTCATTAACTTTGTATTACAAATGTATGATAAATTAACCAGTATGGTAGATGCGTGACTTCGTATTTGACAGGTCTATAACCTCAACATTGTACACAAAATGATTTGCACGTCCACGAAATTTAGCGTAAATTGAATTAAAAACAGAAAAGAGCAAGACCACATCAAGTAAATACTGCGAATTATGTGGCGTAGTTTCCTGTTTTGTTTCAGATGACAAAAACCGACGCGCGATCTGCTTTTGTCCTATTTCCGGCAATAATTTGCAAAATCGGTTTCAAACCACAAATTTTAGGGGCGTTTCCTCGATTATTCGAATCTGGACGGATCTACGCAGCTGAAATCACGTTCAAGACCTCGGGCAATGTGTAATCTGGACGATATCCCATTCTACGGGTTTGCTTCAACTGCTTCTTGTGAAATTTACCTTAGGAAGTGGTGCTCCGATGCTGGCTCGCACAATGAAGAGACCCCACGACAATTACAAGCTTGGTGACGGCTTCCTCCTCCTAATTTCTCCACCCAGGCACTCCTAAAGGTCAACTCCAAATGTAGCACCCACGACTTTCGTTAGCCGATGTCTCCAATCAGTCAAAAGGGGCTCCGAAGTTGATCGCACTTGGACGATTCTTGCAGTTGGTTATTCCTCTTTACAGGGCACTGACAGCACTTTAAAAATTGCGACTATGATAAACAGGTTGTCGGCTCAACAAATATATTTTTTTATTATTAATTTTACAACTCAACTGGAACACATTCTAAATGTTACAAGCTTCTATTTGCTGTTAGACAATCGACAGTCTCGTATCCTAGCCATAACGATTTACATTTTTTATAAGAAATAAGGTTTGATTTACATTTTTACTTATGGACTATAGTTTTGATATAATGTTCTTGCTTAAATATTAAAATGTCTTTTTATTTGAAATTATCCACGTAGCACTTTACTCTGCTTGTTTTTATTTCAGTTTTAATTGCACTGATTCACAATAGTTTATTTAGCACTGTATCAATTGTATGTGTCTTTCGATAGGTTGCCTTATTGCTCTTTGCAATCTTTACTTCCTCGTATGCTTCACCTATCCATTACCTTGCCGTTTGGTGCTTATAAACCTTTAATACTCATAACGCTCATACAATTTCTGTACTTCACAAACCATTTTTGTATTATTTTAAAATGTATATCATTGTTTGACGTTACTAAACTCAAATCTGTCAGCTACATTTGCATTTGCCATTCCAAACATCTATTATGACTGAAACTTTGAACGTAACCCTTTCGAATTCGATCTTATCTCATGTCAACCTTTCTTACTCAAATTAGAATTGCTGCTGCTCATATCAAGTGCATTTATTAGTGTAAAATTACTGACTTGCTTACAATAAATAAAATATTTAATTCTGTGTGAAATTATCCATTTTCGTGTTAATTGGGCAATTAGAATTGCTGTGGGCAGTAAACCATTACAATATTTAGCAAAAGAAAATGCGTTTTTTAAGCTCGACGTACCAGTGTTTTTTTTCATAACACGTTCACTGCCTCTTATATTTTTCTGTATAACCAAATATATTCACTTTTTTCAATTTCGTTATGATTAAAATAATAATTTGCTTTATAAAAACATGTATCTCAGTGTCATTTGCTTTTTTCAAGATTATAAATCGCTGCACCGCCAGATGCTAGCATGCAAAGCACCTGTCTCTACACCGGTAGGTAAAAGGGGTTACAGATAACACATACATACGTACATACATACATCATACAAATCGAAAAAACCCTCTAACTCGATTAATGGTGTAATGTCAATTTTGGTTTTCGTTCAAAATTGTCAACATATCACACAGTCTTTGAAACTCTCACCACCACCAAGTCCCTTGATTCCTAAGTGTTGGCATTGTCTCAATCTTGTAATTAGTACCTTGGTTTGGTCTAGATTTCGGAAGTTCAGCCTTGACCTTTGTCCACCCTTCTTGGCCCCGTTAAATTTTAATAATACGGCTCGTACGCCTTAATATTTAAATGATTATTTGTCCTTTTGTATGGTTAGCTAGCTCAGTGTATACATAAAACCCTCTTATTACCCCAGTCGTGATTGCAAAGTGTCAATATTTGCCAAAAAGCAAACCGCTGCCCTCCCCTGCAGGGTTCTGAAGCTGAAATTAATTTCAAACAATGCACAAGAAAATTCAACTTGTTTAGACAAATATATCGACATCAAAACACATATAAACATGTATTAATATAACGTTGAAACAATTGTCTTTAATGTCAAAAATGTCTTAATGTCTTGAAGCCAGACCTGATCGGGGTTGCATTCCTGAAAACAGAGTGTGATCCGCATTCGCAAAAGCTTCTTAAAACTAAACGCAACCCTTATCGCGTTGAACGGCAAAAACATTTTACCTGAAAGTGGGTTCACCGACTTGGTGCTCTTAAATCAAGCACGCCTTAGATTGTGCCATGCAAGCCCTAGATTACATAATCTAAATTTGATTGGGATGAGGCATAGAAATTAATTACGCTGAGTGGCGTATTATGGCAGAAGCCTGTGAAACTCGGGCTTCTGGTACAAAATTTCAGAAGGCGCCAAAATGGAATTATTGAAAAAATAGGTTTCATATTTGTCCTAAAATATTAATTCCCAGGCATGTAGTTGCTTAAAATAGCAACCTAAAATAATCAAAGCCAATAATTTCTAGATTTTTTGAATAATAAGTAAAATTTGGGGGATTTTTTTAAGGGGCTTCTGGAGGCAAGCCTGGTGAATAACCTACTGTATCGTAGAGGTAGACTATTATTATGAACTGTATTAGGTAGGGTGTAGATTGTGCTTGCAATTAAATAGTAGATTATGCAATGAGGGAGAGAAATGCGTTATTTTGCTGAGGTACAATTTCTGTACCATGATGGCATACCACAGGTATTTTCGGAATAAATCGGTTTTCGCGCCAATCTGCGGAGTTACGCAAGCGCACGATATCGACCGACAGTTGTGGGTCGAATTTCAGCAGTGACGGATGGTTTTATGTGAAGTTATTTAACAAGAAAGAGGGTAAGTGCCGAAGTAATATTATTCAACTTTTAAATCAACAATTTATTATGTTAGGTTCATTAAATTAGAATGCAAGATTTTTTCCGATAACTGGGATATAGACGTTATTTTGTTGTGATTATTTTGAATCTAAGTTGTGGCTTTAATTTTTTATAATTTATTTACCAGAATTGTGACATTTTCCTATGATGGCATACCTTGTGGTTTCCTATGATGGCATACCTATAAATACACATTTATAGGTATGCCATCATAGGAGTCATATTCATAACGGCATAATATCTACTTTTCTTTATGATTTTTTACATATGTCTCAAAATAAAGAAGGAATTCCTTCGAAAACAGTTTAGCAAGTTTAACCTTCTTGATAATGTTTTTATTAACTTTTTTCAAAGTTTTAAACATATTCCTTAGAATATAAGTTATTATTTTATTTTTTTTAAACAATTTTATATGCTTTTATTTTTTAATAATAAAAATGTGCAAAATGTAATAATCATTTTCCTTTTACGTGCGTGCGTCCTTCAGATTTTTGCATTTTACTGGAGTGTGCCATCATAGGCAACTCAGTTGCCTATGATGGCATACTTGGTGATTTTTTCTTTCCTATTTTTTATCAAGAAAATAATTTTTATACATTTCTTTAAGTTTTATAATTAATATTTAAGCAGTAACGAATAATTTGACATGATTGAATGGGTTAAAACCTTTGAACCAAAAAAGATATTAGGTGTTGAAAAAAAAGGTGCCATCATAGGCGACCTTCCCCTAGTAGATTAGACTATTACATATAAAATACTTTCATAGAAATTAGAACATTAAATACATGTACAACAAATGACGAAAACCTGCATATTATGTACTTTTCTGAAGATAGAATTACGAGCCTCGAATTATAATTTTTACCACACTAGTATAAGCTATCGCTGTGGTAATATAAATTTAAAATCAGTTACAAAACAATCCTGTAATCTTAATCACATTAGAACAATCAGGCATTTCAAATTAAAATCAACTTAAAACTTACTTATGTTCCCATAAATCTCGAATCTTCAGAGGCACAGCATTTGCTATATACAAATGCCGAGACAAATAATGTTTGCCAAGGTTATACTGAGTATGCCAAGGCACTGGGGCTCTAACCAGCATAATCGGATACTCAGCAGGAAAGGTCTGGATGTTAAGTCGCTTCCATTCGCACGGGTCCTTCAGCACATACTTGAAGAGGTTCCATCGCATGCTTTTGTTATATTCCCGTATGATATCAGGCTCGAACGTATCTGCTATCCTGCGAAATTCTCTTAAGAGTCTGTACTTTTGAGGAATTTTTCTTCTTGCAATGCTAATGTACTTCTTGGGGAAGGGCGTGATCATGCTATCTTCAATGCCCTGAAAGGGAACTAAAGTGGAAGAAATACTCAACTGCAGCCTTGCATAGTTACCTTTGTGGTATAATAGAGAATGCGCTCAATATCTTCAGGTCGCACGTGCGCATACATTTCCTTTTCTGCTTGTCTAACCATAATCAGCTTCTGCTGATCAGGGTGGATCGGTAGTACTGCTTCCAACTTTTTCAAGGCCCTATTGAAGTGGAAATATTACAAAAGTCATAAAATAAGAAAATGTTATAAAGGAATATTTTCACAAAAATCGAAATAGAAATTTATATGAAGGGGAAGCTCAAGTAATAGATAAATATTATCAAGAAATAATGGACGAGGAAAACAATACGATACAAAAGTAAGGCATGCTGGAAAAGATACACACATTCGTATCTTAGTTTTCGACTATAAACAATGAAAAATAAGAAATAAATCGGGGTTAGGAGCGTTGAAAAACTACGGCTCTCACAAAAAATAATGGAATTTTGTGTATTTCCATGTTTTCATTTACTTATATTTAAAAGCTACGTACTCAGCTTCAGCTATTACTGGATTAACAGCAGCCGCAGCCAGCTGCTTCCTACGCTTTTCTCTTCTTCGCTCAGCCCTCAGTATTGCTTGCTCTTTTTTCTCCCAGTATTCTCCAGTAAGCAATTCTTTTAAAGGAACAATCCCAGGTATTTTAGCATTCTTTTTACGCTCTATAGCTGCACGTCGTTCTTCCTCAGCCTCTTCTTCCTGCCGTGTTCTCTTGGGCGGGTAACACAGCTTACCTTTTAACAAATAGCTTTCATAACTATACTTTGATTTTATAAAAATCCAATACCTTCAGGCCCCAGAGGATTTGGTGCGGGCTTCTTTCGTCGTGGGGGCAGATCTTGTATTTTCAACACCTGAGCTGATGGAGTGTATGCAGCTCCTTAAAATGCCACAGTTAAAACTAGTTTTAATACAGGAACAAAGGCTGTACCTATCGTTTCACTGGGTTTATAATATTCATACGTGTCCTTATACAGGACCGATTTCGTCCAGGACTTCTTTGCAATAAGTGGAGGATATTCCATGCTGTCATATGCCCTTTGGACAAAAACTGAGGGCTGGGGCTCGCTGTCGCGGCCTGCTGCTGGCAGCCATGGCAGCTCCGGTATAATCTTTCGGCCATACTTATCGTACCTGGGCAGTTTACTACCCATTTTTGGCTAAAACTATGTTAAAATTCACTTATAGATTAAATATTTAAAATTCATTTTAAAATCGTATAAAAGAGAAATATATTGATTAAATAACCCCCAATGGTTTGACAGATTAGCACTGAGGGTTTATTTTGATTTCCATGACTACCACCTGTTGAAGTTGTTTATGACTCGGACGAGCACATGCCAATTTGTGGAAAGAAATGGAAAATGTCCTATCTCTAGATAACAATTTTTTTTTCATGTGTTTATTGCTCTGAATATTTACAATCTGTTAATCAGATTAACATTCAGTAAATTATTTGTATTTTTTACATAACATGAGGAAGTAATTCCCTTGAGCATTACTTCTTTATCTTATAATAAATTATGTTTGCATTAGCTTGAAATTAACTTAAACTTAAAAATCTATTAACGAGGTCTAGCGGGTCGAATCTTTGGAGTTGTTTGTCAAATTGTCTTTCTACAAGAGTAGCAGCTAAGTTTTGCTTGGTAGAATTTCTTCCTTAACTGAAGGAACAGGTAGAGCTTGTTGTAGTAGCCAATTAGGGACGTACCTAGGAGCATTGGCTATTATCCGTATTACTTTAGTTTGGAATCTCTGCAGAATTTCCAGGTTGTAGTTGCTGGCAGACCCCCATAACCAGATTCCTTAAGTTCATATTGGTTTCAAAATTGATTTATAGAGTAATATTTTGTTTTGAAGTGATAACTGAGAGTTTATTCGTATCATCCAGTACATGTTAAGGAGTTTTAGCCCAAGTTGTAATCTTTTCTTTATTATCTGAGTGTTCCAGGTCAAGCGTCGGTCTAAATGAATCCCTAGATACTTTACGCTGTCTTGTTGTGGTCTGAGAGTGTTATTCAATGTTACTGGTGGACAAGTTTCTTTCCGTAGAGCAAAGGTTACTTGAACTGACTTTAATTCATTCACACGTATTTGCCATAGTTTGAGCCATTATTCTGTTTTTCTGAGATTTTATTGAAGTATCTGCGATGCTGTTATGTGATAAGACAGGACCCAGAGTGCTGCCCTGAGGAACACCTGCTTGAATTGGCCGTATGGATGATTGTTGAATTTGACATAAAAACTTCTTTCCGACAGGTATGTTTTCTCGGAAGCCGATTTGGTGCTTTGCATTGATAATTCCCAACTGATAACACAAAACAGACACTACTTACCGGTTAATGCTCTGAACCGAATTGACACAACCACAACTAGACCACAATTAAACACTGAAGCAACACAAGTAACCAAAAAACCCAAAATACCGCCAATCTTCCTACACGAAGCGAATAACTACCAAAAAGTGGTAGACGATATAAAAACCATAGTAACTGAAGAATTTACCACCACCTGCAAAGGTACATTTCTAAGAATTAATCTAAGCCAAATAGACGATTATCGAAAATTAACAAAATTCTATGATAGTAATAAAGTCAAATACCATACCTTTAGAAACCCACAATCTCAGCAGATATCAGCCATAATGAGAGATATACCCACCGCAATCCCTGAAGTCAAAATCCTAACCGAACTGAACAACCTAAAATATCCCGTAACTAAAATGACAAGACTCTACAACAAGCAGAGACTTCCAATACCCATTTGCGCTCTGAAAATAACAAAAACGGAAAACAAGAACAATATTTACAACCTTAACAAAATATTCCAATGTATTGTAACAGTGGAGCCACGACGAAAATCACCTGACATCCCTCAATGCAAAAGGTGTCAGCGTTACGGCCACACTAGAAATTATTGCCAACTAGAACCCAGATGCATAAAATGTACCAGATCTCATTTGTACACACAATGCCCAAAAACATTAAATGAAAAACCACAGTGTGTTAACTGCGGACTGGAGCACCCCGCAAATTATAGGGGCTGCTCATACTACCCTAAAGTGCAAACTAAGCTTACTACAAGCAACCTAAATAATGTAAGCACAAACAAACCAGGCCCAACCATCAATGAAAGAAACTTCCCTCCGTTACCCAATCGTCGTCAACCCTTCTCTGCAGAAACGAATACATACTCAGCAGTAACAGAAAATTCAACCTCAACTTCAGATAACATGTCAGGAATTATAACAATAATAGTAAAATCAATAATAGATATTCTCAAACCACATCTGGCATCAATTATCCCAATAATTATGCGTCAATTTTCTGAAGAATTTAATGGATATAAATAGCAACCTCATTAATGGTATAACAACACCCAGCAATGGCATAAACAAAAACTCAAATAAGTTATTAAACAGTGAACCAGTGCGGCCAATCATAAACAAATTAGAAATACTCAACTGAAACGCAGATGGGATAAAACGACAAAGATCCGCATTTATAGCCTTTTTAGCGCAACATAACGTAGACATAGCCTGTATAAGCAAAACCCACCTTTCAGTCAACGAAAACCTCCAAATACCTGGATATAATATATTCAAGAATGACCGTATTGCAGAAAAAGCATCCGGTGGAGTGGCTATAGCAGCAAAGAAACAGTTATTAGTTACTCCTCTTCCCAATGTTCAAT
This sequence comes from Agriotes lineatus, assembly GCA_940337035.1. Lineage (NCBI taxonomy): Eukaryota > Metazoa > Arthropoda > Insecta > Coleoptera > Elateridae > Agriotes > Agriotes lineatus. Next base: position 77,735 of record CALNHX010004476.1, on the reverse strand, counting down.
TGCTCAACCTAGAAGCTATCACTATTAATCTAGCCTTGAATGACGACAGCTCATTAAACATTACATGTGTTTATAAGCAACCCAACAAACGTTTGGAAGAAGCAGATGTTCGAAACCTCCTGGATGGTAACGAACCTACAATGATAATTGGAGATTTTAATAGTAAAAACAAAATTTGGGGCTGCAGGACAGATAACCCATCTGGCACAAAACTACACACCTTTGCTTCAAATAACGCGACAATAATTGCAGCACCAGATGAATTCACATATTACCCTTATAGGAAAGATCATTTGCCAGACATTCTTGATATAGCGGTATTAAAGAACTTCAATCGTCCTATCTATCAAACGGTACATATAGATTTAGATTCGGATCACGTACCGGTAACGACAACATTCTTTTCTGAACCTCGTATAGTTCGAAATCAACCCCGTCTTATTAATGGAAAGGTCAACTGGGAACAGTTCCACGATGAAATAAATCAACGGATAACAAACCCCAGTCGAATCACAACTGCCGAAGATATAAACAAGGCGATTAGTAACCTTACGGAAGCGATCAAAACATCTATAAGTCATTCAACGACAGTAAAAGATGCAAGAAGACAAGCCAATTTTAATGCGCCTCCACTGGAAATTCTGAATGTAATTAATGAGAGGAATAAGTTAAGAAGACTTTGGCAGAAAACCCGCGATCATCATCTAAGACCATTGATTAATCGATTAACACGCCGCATCAAATGGGAATTAGATGCATTAAGAATCAACACCTACAGAAAATACATAGAAGAACTGACACCCAAAGACCAAACTCTTTGGCAAGCCACAAAAAAGATATTACGGAAACCAGAAGTTATGCCAGTAATCATTCACAATAACAGAAATGTTACCTCTGCCCACGACAAATGCAAAGTTTTCGCCAAGCACCTCGAAACAGTTTTTACAAGTAGCAACAACAATGATGAAATCAATGAAGTCACACAAGAACCAGCAAGTACATTGTCTCCCTTAGCAGATTTCAAAACAACGTCACCTAGTGAAATCGAGGAAATTATTTCCAAGCTAAAAATAAAGAATGATCTAATACCGAACATAGTTCTGAAGCAATTAACTAAAAAGGCGCTTGCATACCTAGCAAACACATTTAACGCATGCTTACGGTTAGGGCATTTCCCTTCGAATTGGAAGCATGCTCATATTTTACTCTTACATAAACCCGGCAAAAACAAACATGATGTAAATAGCTATAGGCCAATTAGTTTATTGCCAAGCTTATCAAAGGTCTTCGAAAAAATCATTCCCGGATTTCAGACGAACTTCAAACTAAGGGAATTTTACCGACCTTCCAACTTGGGTTTCGGCCAAAACATTCTACCATCCACCAGCTAACTAGAATTACCCAGATAATTGAAGAAGGATTCGAGAGTAAGAAACACACCGTAGCAGCATTTATCGACATTAGACAGGCGTTCGATAGGGTCTGGACTGATGGGCTTATCTATAAACTCATAAATATACAAATAGACTCATACCTGGTAAAAATAATAGCATCCTTTCTTACAGATAGAACCTTTTCTGTTTGTATTAACTCAAGTGTCTCTACTGTCACTAATCTCATAGGGGGTGTGCCGCAGGGATCTGTTTTAGGACCAATTTTGTTCAATATCTGCATGTTTGATATCCCCCAACCTCCGAGTACTACGATAGCTATGTTTGCTGACGATACAGTGCTAATAGTTCAACACGAAGATATAGCTACTGCCTCGCAACAGCTACAGAACTCAGTCAACGTTCTTATGGGTTGGTTTAAAACGTGGAAATTGGAAGTCAACAAAAACAAGTGCGAAACCAAAATATTTACCTTAAGGCGACCTCAAGAACCAGCTAACATAATAATTAATAACAGATCAATCGAATGGAATCCTCCCGACAGTGCTATAAAATACCTAGGTATTTATATGGATCGGCGATTAACGTGGGGATACCACATTAATCGCAAATTGAATCAGTGCTACAACAGATTGGGACAGTTAGAGTCCTCTCAACGTAAGATAGGGACAGGCACGTCACAAGAATTAGCAGTGGCGTACACGGATACAAGTGAACTCATCGCGTATCCTATCAACTACTAAACCCCCTGGTAACAGGACGCCTATTTAAAAACGTGCCGTAACCATTGCCCATCGGGATAATCGCCAAACCACTGCGCACCCTGGCAATGATGACGTGCCTGTCCCTATCTTACGTTGGGCGGACTCTATATCATTTAATTAACAAAAGATCCCCTCTTAAAACGGAGTGCGCGCTACTAATTTATAAATCAGTGCTTCGACCCATAATAACTTACGGGTGCACAGTCTGGGGTGCAGCGTCAAAATCCCAAATCAACAAAATACAGACTCTTCAAAACAAAATCCTCAGAATTTCTATAAACGCTCCCTGGTATGTAAGAAATTCCCAAATCCACCGCGAGTTAAAAATCCCACTAATACCTGATCATATCCATAAACTAAGCAACACCTATTATCATAATATTCACAACTGTGATAGTGCAGAGACATATTGGCTAGGTAAACGACATATTCAGAAAAGACTGAAAAGACAATTACCGCAAGATATATTTCTGACCAGTGACGAAGGAAGTGAAAATGATTAACACGAAAAAGCGCTCTATGCATTGTACATAATATTAAGTATAGTTATAGTTCTATGCTATCAATACTATGTATAGCATTTTGTATGCTGATCGAGTAATTAAAATTAAAAAAAAAAAAAAAGATGTTTTGTGGCTTTCCGTAAAGAATAACTGGTGTCCTCAGTACGAGTTAGGTTTGTTAAGTATTTTTGCACTTGGTTTTTAATGGTGGACAGGAGATTTTTTTATTCCCGCGTAGCTTGATTGAGTAGGGCTTTGCTTCTGGGATTTCTTGTGATTTGCCAGATCCTTCTTAATCTTCGCTTTCCTTTTAGTTTTTGTTTAATGATTGTCGGACAGTATTCTGATAGGGGAGTTCCGGGTAAGATGACACAGTGCCCATTGCGAATTAAATATTCGCGCCAGTTGAGCAACAACGAGTTTACTCATGGTCTCATAGATGACGCTTCATCAGAAATTGTGTACAGCTGTCAGTTCAACAAAGTTTTCAGAAAAAATAATTGCAAACATTTTTGGCAGTTGAAAAATTATTTTTCTTCAATACTGTAGTGGTAATATCTACAGACAGGTACGTATTCAAATGTTTTTAAGTATGGTGATGCTAATAGCAGTTATTGTTTGTTTTATATTTAAAGAAAAGTATAAGTAACTTCAAAGCATGTTTACAAATAATCCATTGGTTAAAGTTTTGTCGATTCCGGGTAAAACGACATACCTGCAGTCAGTCTAAGATGACATACTATATCATCTTAGCCTAATGTGTTGCCGTGTGGGGTCCGGCGCCGGGCTTAGACCTGTAGAATAGTCCCACGGTATGTCCTGCCTGGCGTAAGAGGCTACCTAAAAGGACAGCACACACATTTACACATACACCCAATAAACACATCTACACAACATGTACACGGGGGCAGGGAAGACCGGTATCTCCGTTTTTCAAGAAGTATCGAGGCGGGGCCCTGGTTGGGTTGATCTGGCAGTGGTAGCTGGCTTAGAAACCAGGTATGGCACACCTGGGCCGACGGGTAGTATAGGGGCCCACCCTTTCCTAACCAGCGTAGGGGGCTGCCCTTTCAACCGTCGAAAAATCCCGTGGTATGTAGTAGTGCCAGGTGGTGCCTGGAATAGGGCCCTGCTGCGTATCTCGGGGGGCTTCGTCAGCGGCGGCCCAGACCTCCTAATCGGGACCAGCTCTGCCATGATACTTCGCAGAAACTGGTACACGGAGGACCCCAACCCCAAAGCAATCACTCATACCACTTCACGCACACTAACACAGAACAAGCACAAACAGAAACAAAATACACACCCCCCTTAAAACTAGTATGAAATGGATATAGATACGGAACACGAATCAAACGTGCCACAAAACACGGAGCACCCTAGCTCCAAAAAAGTAAAAGAGGAAGGCTCCGAAATAAATTCGGAGAAAGAGGAACTGCTTCTCGGGTCATCAGCCAGCGAATCCGAGGGGGAGACTAGCGTTCCCCCCATGGATAAAGCGGCTAGGGAGGCCCGCCGCAAAGAGAAGCGAAAGGAAAATAAGCGGAAGACCAGAACGCTTAAGAGGCGAGAAGAGAGGGCAAAACGGAGGGAACTGCGGGAAGGCCAGGGTCCATCGGCCCAGGCAAGCCAGGCAGAACACTCCTCCCAGGAAGCGGTTGACAAGGGTCCTAGGGAAGCAAGTCCAGGCGACTCTCCAAAGAGTGGCCAGGGCCAGCAACCTAGGGGCCCATGTAAGCTGCAGAGACAGCCCTCGGGAAAAATAAGAGGTCCGGAGGCGAGGAGAGCAAAAGGGGCTGCTGCACGCAAACCCATAGAGCTCATCACGCACTCCATGGGACGAGTCAGGGTAACGGAAGGCCAACCAGGTCCTTCAGGTACCCGACCGACCATTAAGAGACCGAGGAGTGATGACACTCCCCCAGAGGCAGTGAAAAAAAGGCCAAAAAGCTTACCGAAGCAAGCAGGGAAAGCCAAGGCTTCTCATCCTTTGAGAAAAACCACGGCTAAGTCCCAGCGAGCAACGGAGCCGAAGCCGCCTAATAGGGAGAACCAGGTTGTAATCAGGTCTGACCGACCAGATGGCCAGGTTCTCCCAAAGGAAGCTGAGGCAATTAGAGCGAACATAGTTGCCGAGATGTTCAGTGCCATGGCAGGCCCCGAAGGGGGTCCCCAAGGGCCAGAACTCCGGTTTAGGAACTCAGGACTAGTGGAACCAGGCTGGTTCTTAGTCACTGCCCAGGACGACACCTCAGCAAGATGGCTGGAGGGCTGGACACCTCTCAGTGCCGAGGGAGTCACCTTTGCCCCAACAAGGGCATCGGAGGCACCATGGCCAGAGAAGGTGGGTTTCTGGCTCAGAAGCCAAGAGGAGGTTGACCTGGAAAAGCTGAGGCAGATGCTTTCCATGCAGAACCGCTCACTAAGAGTGGAGCAATGGAGGCATGTTCAGACGACAGGAGGACCAGGAGGGTGGTTCTTGACCTTCATGGTCAGCGGAGATACTGTCCGAACTCTGGAGGAGTCTGGGTGGCAGCTCTACTACCAGTTGGTTACTCTCGCAGTGCGAAGGGTGCCGACGTGGAGTGGAGCAGTCCGCCAGGACCCTTCTGAGGCCGGCGTGTCAAAGCAGGCCAAGAAGGACAACTGAACGGACCACAGCCCCCGCACCATTAACTCATTTACTGCGGGTAAGTCAGATCAATCTTCAGCACAGTAGGGGCGCTACGGCAGAGCTGATGAGCGCCCTAACTGGCAGGAGAGAAATAGTCCTCATTCAAGAACCGTATGTTTACAGGAACAAGGTCAGGGGACTGAGGAAGGCCAACTACGATGTAGTGGTTGGCGAGGAAGTAAACGATCGACCCAGGACCTGTATCATGGTGTCCAGGGATCTCAGCATGGTACCACTACCGCAGCTGGGAACCAAGGACCTCACTGCAGCGGTTCTGGAGTATCAGGTAGGTGGTAGAAACCATAAGGTAGTAGTAGGAAGCGCCTATTTTCCCTCGGATGACGCGCGTATACCTACGGAGGAATTCGAACGCTTAATATCGTTTGCAAGAGATAAAGGTCTTCCGGTAATTGTCGGATGTGACGCCAATGCACATCATTCGGTGTGGGGGAGCTCAGACATTAACCCTCGGGGCGAAACCCTACTAGAATATTTGGCGTCCACGGATCTTGAGATAATGAACAAAGGTACAGAGCCCACTTTTGTCAATAGCATCCGAAAGGAGGTAATTGACATTACAGTGGCCTCCAGGTGTTTTTCAATCAATATTGAAAACTGGAAAGTGACGTCGGATATCGTGACATCTGATCATCGTATGATCAGAATGGAAATGAATTCCGACAAGCCTCTGGAAATTCCCTACCGGAACCCCAGGGCAACAGACTGGGAAAGCTATCGTTCCAGTCTCGTTCGCCAAGGAGGCCAACCAGAGGAAGGTATATGCATAAAAGAACAATTAAGTAAAGACGTAGAGCAACTGGCAAGTAAAATTGTCTCAGCTTATGAGGAGGCTTGTCCTCTCAGGGAGGCTCGAGTTCGTAGGGTACCATGGTGGACCGGCACTCTAGCCGATCTGCGCAAGGAATCCAGGTGAATCTTTAATCGAGCTATCAGAGAAGGGACACAGGCCTCATGGGACACTTTCAAAATGGCCAGGAATAGGTTTAAAAATGAGTTAAGGCGCAGCAAAAGATCTAGCTGGCAGAAATACTGTGCAGAGTTAAACTCAGTATCAGACTCTGCTAGACTGATGAAAATCTTAAGCCGCGAAACTAGTCAAACAGTAGGAGCGCTAAAAAAGGCCGATAGGATGTGGATAACATCCAGAGAGGAGTCGTTACAACACCTCCTGGAAGTCCACTTTCCAGGAGACGGCGCCATCCAGTTAGCACCCATAGCGGAACAGGAACCAGTTCCTATAGAGAACTGGCAGTTCGCTGAGGGAATTATAACGGAAGGTGCAGTCACATGGGCAGTACAGGAGTTTGATCCCTTTAAGTCGCCGGGGCCAGATGGGATCTTCCCAGCATTGCTTCAGAAAGGCCTGGATATCCTTCTTCCACATATAGTAAGGGTATATAGGGCCAGCGTAGCAATGGGATGGGTCCCAGAACAGTGGAAGGCAGCCAGAGTGGTCTTTATTCCCAAGACGGGAAGGGAGGACTACACAACTGCCAAATCATTTAGGCCCATTAGTCTTACATCCTTTCTTTTAAAGACCTTGGAAAGGATCATTGATAGGCATCTAACGGAAAGGGTAATAAGAACACACCCATTCCACAGGAATCAGCACGCATACAGACGTGGAAGATCGACCGAAACTGCACTCCACGCTGTCGTGCACAAGGTCAAAAGGGCACTACACTATAAGGAAGTGGCCCTTGCAGTACTTTTTGACATTGAAGGCGCATTTGACAAGGCAAGAACGGCTACAATATGTCAAGCCTTACAGGCCAGGGAAACCCCTCCCGTTCTGGTCAGTTGGGTGAGAACAGCACTGGAGCAAAGAACCGTGACGGCAAACCTAGGGGACTGTTCAGTGAGGGCCAGGGTGACGGGAGGTTGCCCGCAAGGCAGTTGCCTCTCACCTCACCTGTGGTGTCTTATAATGGACGGTCTACTGGGATGCCTAACGGAAGAGGGCTTCTATGCACAAGCATACGCAGACGACGGACTGGTACTTGTTACTGGCAGGTTCCTAAACGTCGTTTGCGATAGAATGCAGGTAGCTTGCAGGATTATTGAAAGATGGTGTGAAGAGAAAGGTCTGTCGGTAAACCCACTAAAGACTGAGATCATTCTCTTCACAACAAGACGAAAACTTGAGGGTCTGAGGATACCCATTATTTACGGAAGACCACTTGCATTAGTGCAAGAGGTCAAGTACCTGGGGGTAATCCTTGACAGCAAATTAAGTTGGAGGTCGCATGTCGACAGGACGGTGAAGAAGTCGACAACGACCTTATGGCAGTTGCGCAGAGTTATAGGCAGGAACTGGGGGATAAACCCCAAGATTCTGCACTGGCTCTACACATTGGTAGTAAGGCCAAGAGTTCAGTACGGCTCAGTGGTCTGGTGGCCTAGTGTAGAGCGTCCCAGTATTTCCGTAAGATTGGCAAAGGTCCAACGACTAGCCTGTCTCGGAATTACAGGGGCAATGAGGACAACCCCAACAGCCGCACTGGAGGTAATACTGGGACTCCCGGGCCTCGACACTTGGATAAAGAGAGAGGCCATGGCTACCCACCTCAGAATGCGGGATACGGGGCTATGGAATGACCAAGGAGTTCGCACGGGCCATGCTAGGATTGCCGACATGGCTGCTAGAGAAATACCTCTATCAGCCTACAGGGTAACCGAAGCAGAGGACCGGCTAAGGTTAGAAAAAGGTTTCTCTCTCACTATCCCAACAAGGGAACAGTGGGAGCAAAAAAGGGTTAAGCTCCAGTCGAATGCCTTGATATGCTACACGGATGGTTCTCGAGTGGCGGAAAGGCAATCCTCTGGAGCAGGAATTTATATGGAAGGCCGGGGGGTGCAAGAAAGCTATGCTTTAGGAAGATACACCACGGTATTCCAAGCAGAAGTTTATGCCAAATTTATATTTGCTCTGATAGCCAAGCCGCACTAAAAGCAATCTTCTCGGCCAGGACAAGATCAGCTCTTGTCCAGGAATGTGGAGATGCTTTAGCCGAATTGGCAAGGGAAAAAGACGTCGAGCTCATCTGGGTCCCGGGACACACGGGGGTCCAAGGCAACGAGAAGGTGGATGAACTAGCCAAACACGGAGCCAGGAAAACTTGTTTTGGACCGGAACCTTTTTTGGGTATAACAAGGCAACAGGTCTCAGCAGCCCTAACCGGGTGGGCCTACAAGACCAGCGAGGAAAAGTGGAAAGGATGCAGGGGCTGTCGTCAGGCAAAGTACCACATAGCGGGATTTGATTCAAAGAAATCGGTCTGGCTAATGGGAAGGAGCCGAAGAACCATAAATCTTTTGATAGGGATCTTGACAGGCCACTGTAAACTAAAGAGACACCTAACACTGATAGGAGTAGAGGAAGATCCCATCTGCCCAAGATGTGGGAGGGACGAGGAAACGTCCTTTCACTACTTGGGAGAATGTGAAGCGTACCAACGACTGAGGTATAGAACCTTTGGAGCACCTACGCTTCGAATGGAAGAGTTGAACTCCCTATCCTGGGCCGAAATTCTGATCTTAATTAGAAAATCAGGAAGGTTTAAGCAGGGAGAAGAGCCCATCGAAGAGGATGAAAATGAAGGCGGTTGAGGGGATGGCATGGGGTTGGCAAAAAGGGCCCATGGTGGCCTACTTGCTAGACTTCGGTCTCCCCACAACTACTACTACTACTACTACTATTGCCACCTGTGGATTTTGATACTGGTGTCACTGAAACTCATCTTTCTACTCAACTACCTATAAAGCTGATAACACGTTGGAGCTCAAAGATACAGTCAGACAATTTCTTACATCTAACATGTGAACTAGGTCCTAAAGATAAAATGTCACACTACTAGCTTATATAGCATTTCTTATCTACTAAGATAAGCGCTATCTTGCAAGGATGCACGTGATAGGATGTGCCTGCATACAAGGTTACAAGGTAAGCACTTTTAAACAATAGGGGACTGTTGCATTACAATGTAACTTGCTCTCATTATGCAAGATCGTAATATTTCTGGTAGTGGAGTTGCAATATACATAAAAACTTCATTGAGGCATTCCATGTTGCAAACAGGTCATGCAATAGAAAAATTTTAGATAAGTGTAGGTATTTCAAAGAAAGTATATGCACTTGGTTGTTTATACCAGGTGACTCGTTTTAAAACCGAACATAGCAAAACATGGTATAGCATAAAGTTACTACAAACATTTACTTTAATTTAAAAAACATAAATGGGAACATTATATTATGAGGGGAGGAAGAGGCTGAAAGTCCTTAGATATCAATTACGTTAGACGTATCTTTGTTTAATAACAATTAAAAACTTGCTATGTCATCATCATCATCATCTTCCTCTTTTACCCGTAGGTGTCGAGGTATCTTTTCTATGTTATAATTCTTCAACAAAATTCCGCCATTTTCGTCGGTCCTTGCTAATATTCTTGTCTCTTCCCATGTTTTTCCCTTACGTTTTAGGATCACCGCTACACTATTGTTCTAGGTTGTTCTGGGTCGTCCTCTTCTGTTCTTGCCTGTTTTCCTGGCTTCCCATACTTTCTTAAGTTGCCTTGTGTTGTCCATTCGTATTAAGTGGCCTACCCATTTTAGTTTCGTTTGTTCTATTTTGTTTATCAGTGGTTTCATTTTTCCTTAGCATGTGAAATGACAGTGTATCGAATTTATTCAAGTGCAATGTTAACCTCAAAATTTACGACTTAATCACGGGAAGTTTATACCGGGTGACTATTAATGTGCGTATTCAGACGACACAACAGTTGTACACTTGCTTTCAAAACTTTCGCGTACACATTCAAAATCAAGTAACAACGATTTTGCAAAATTTTAGCTGTGTGAACGGGTAATTTTGAGATTAGGTTAAAAATGACATTGACAGCATGTGCTCTGTCAGTCGAGGCATTTTAACTTTTCAAAAATTTAAATGTCAGAGTTGATTAATTACAACCCTGATTTAATACAGCGAAAAATAGGTGTACGCGAAAGTTTTGAAAGCAAGTGTACAACTGTTGAGTTAAGGTTCCCTGAATGCGACCGCTCACTTAGCCGCTCAGTCGTAGCGGTCGCCATTTTATGTAGCGCATTTCAAAACCGCTCACTGATCAGAAACCGCTCAGTAAAATGGACGTGTTTACCGCGCAAAACAAATTTAAATAAAGATTATTAGGTAATTATTGGTAGATAGTGTCTACATAATTACCTACTTCCCTACTACACTATTTACTCTTTAATTTATCTTACTAATCTCATCAAATAATGTTTACTCCTTCATTTGAACAAAATATAAAGATATTACACTTTAATTTGTTATTGATAGTATCATCGCTCATAATAGAATTTGCCTTAAATAATTTACGCCAATCAATATTCACTAGTTCTTTATTTATTTCAGTGTAGTTGGCTTTTGTATAGTTAAAATATTGCTTAGAAGGTATATTTGCTTTCTTTATTAATGGTGGAATAGATAAATAGAACTCAATGGCTGGGTGGTGCTTGTCCTCCAAGACAACAGGGCAAGTGCAACGAGTGACATTTTAATAATGGAGCTAGTATTACACAATATGAGATCTAAACATTTACCATTATGATTTTGTATCGAACTAAACTGCATAAAACCGCAGTAGGAGAGAGCATCGATCACAGATGTTACAGACGGGGTAATGTTCTCGGGAGTTAAAAATAAATTATTATTGTTGTTGTTACATACCCAGCTTAAGAAGGGCATGTTAAAGTCGCCGCATATGAAGACTATGCTATCTCCGACCTGCTGGTTTATCCATTCTAGTTTAGATGTAAAACTAGCGTACCTACGCAATTTTATCATCTCCTGGTAAATAAACACAGCACAGATATACTTTAATCAAGCTAGTCACTTTCACGCGCACCCAGATATCTTCGGCATCACTTTGAAACTCAGGAAGCAGTTTGGCTTCCAGTTTTTTTCGTGTTATAATAAGAGCACCACCCCCTGAAGTCTTGCTGGATGCTGTGGTTTCTCGGTCTCGTCGAAATATGTCAAAACAATCTACATTGCATAGTTCTTTGTCATCTATATCCTTATCGAGCCATGTTTCAGTGATACATGCACAATCGAAATCATTTGAGATTAAATTTAATTTAAACTGGCCTAATTTAGTCCTCAACCCTCGAACGTTCTGGTAAAAAACACTGATAGCCATGATTACAGAAGATATTTATTATGTTTGCTATATATGTTTTACATTTTTGTCAGGTCAGAACTGTTGCTAATATGAACGATTTTTGAGCGTTCGTCCTTTCTAAGAAAGACGTGGCCATTACGCACCCAGACAAATTTATAATTTTTATCCTTGGCGACTTGACGAGCATAATGTTGGTGGCACTGTAAGTCTATGTCAAATTCGAGGTTAGCAGGTTAGGTTTTGCGTCAGTTTTCGCCAGAATGACGCAAAACCTAACCTGCAAACATTGAATTTGACATAGATTTACAGTGTCACCAACATAAACAGTGCCAACCTAAGAAAAAAAATCACAATCATTTATAGTCACCCGGTATGTGGTGAATTGGGGCACTGCGGACCGGCTTAGGAGGTCTACAAAAGAAGATCCCTCCAGGTGAGTAAAGCTCTGAACCTTTGCAAGTAAGTTAATATCGAGGGGCTCGTTGCATGCAAATAACCTCACAAATGAGTTAAGTTCATGAATTCTGGTTAAGGACCTGGGGTCTCGCTTGTTAGTGAATTGTGCGGGTGTCTTTGGGAAGCGGTTTCAAGGAGGTGAAGGCCTAAAACTCTGATAGGCGTTTATTCAACGAGCCACGACGGAGTTAAAGGCAAAGCCGGTTTCGGAGAGGACAAGTAGGTATCTAAAACTCAGCCAGGCGTTTATTCAACGAGCCACGAATGAGCTATAGACAGGGTAGATTTCGACTAGGATTGGTGGAAACCACAGGCATTTATTCAATTAACTGCTTTAATCTCCAACAGGAATTCGGGTATTTCTGGGACAGGCTCGTTTCAAGAATAAAAGTCAAAAGTTGTTTCGGGCAAGACCAGGGCTTGGGCCCCAGGGGGCCCAAAGCGGGAAGCTGGTTCGGATCGCTGGACGCAAGTCCTTCTCCCAACGTACGATACCTCTCTTATACAGGAACTGGAACTATTTCTAACAACAAATACACTTTATTTATTTGCACACGACTTCAACATGAATGATTTATATGGCTAGATTTATTTACACACGAGTTATTTATATGGCAGCTTCGCGCACTTCAAGCTAGATCGGACTGCCCGCCTTCCCGCTGTGCTGGCTTATATATTCGCCGGATGAGTCATTCCGGAAGCGTCGAGATATTCTCGACTATTCTGGCAAATGCTGACGCATCGCCAGCATTAATCCCGAGGTCGTTCTCGAAGGCTGATTCATCCGTTTGCCCGCGACCCGGCTCAAGGTCGTTACAATATGTATCCAGTCGAAGAGGAATCAGGGGAAGGAGAAGAAATTAATATTAAAGAAAATCATGAAGATTCCTAGTTTTTGTGAGATAACAAAATAACTTTGTTGTTTTTGGGCGAATATCAAAAACGAATAGATGCTTTTCGCAATCCAAAGGTGAAGAAATAATTAATTATTAACTGGTTGTTTAGTTACTATATGACTTCTGTCAATAGCTCCTACTATGCCAGGTATGCCTGTAAACAAATAAACAGATTGAATGTAACATAACATAATTATAATACAAGCAAGTATACTTACGACAGCGAGATTCTATTCTGGTGGTTATTTCAGTACATCCCCTTTCATTTGGCTGTTGAATAAAGCGATCTTTTGGTAGAACAGTAGCAGTTAAAACTTTCATAAAGATTTAATGTCCCGCACCCTTTGCAAAACTAAACCTACCACCTTTCTTATTTTGATATGATCTATATAAAGAACAAAACCTTTGCTGCTAAAAGGTTATAAATAAGGTGATATTAAAGTGCAGAATTTTTCAATCCCCCCCCCCTAGTCATTCTAATGTGACTTTTGAATTCGATTAAATTATAATTTTGTAGTTTGTACAATATTTACTACATATCCTTGATTGAAAGTAGGAACTGTTCTTTCCGCACAATGTTGTTCTCTTCTGGTTCTACATAACTGATTATACTATATACTACATTATTCAGATCAGTTCATCTTCCAGAAAGTACTCCCACATACGTGCTTCCATAATTTTTATCGAAATTAAATATTCCATTAAAAAAAAAACAACATAACCTCAATAACTAAAGTCACACATTTAGCAGTTTTGCTTCTGGATCGTGCAGCGAACTTCCAACAGTTGACTGTTATTACAAAGTAATCAGGTCGAGTGCTGATTCTCAACAGTTGCGTTCGCTAAATGCGCCCATTAGTACTTATTTCGTCAACATTACTTCGTCGCAAGCTTTCATAGCATCCCATGCTTCTCCAATTGCTTTTCTAACATGATTAACATTAAAAACCATTTGTACGAGTATTGTTCTAAATAGGACATTATTCATACCACAACATGCTGATCAATACGATATTTTTCCTCTACGAAGAAGTTTCTAATGTTTTTAAGATTTTGGGCGTGTTCATAGTGCAGCATTTTTAGTGTAATTTTGGACAAATGTCACATTGACATCATTATATTTAAAGTCGACCTGACAAAAACTTGCAGATTTTTTATTTTGCCTATTTCCTTCTAGTTAAATAAAGATAGAAAATTATTATGTCACAGAAAAAGAGTAATGCGTAGTACATTCTTTGTATGTTAATCCGCATGTAGTAGGTGCATTACGGTGACAAGTTAAAAGTTACATGTATCTACTTAAAATGTAGATGGGGCATAACGAAACAGAGGAAAATATATTCATGGGTCGATGGGCTCTTCTTCATATGGGTTCATACACGAATGTGTTAAAAAAAATTACAGTAAAATATCTAACATGTGAGCAAACGAAAATAAAATCAAGCTTAGCTTTGAAATATTTGTTTTATGAATAATATGTTGGTGGCACTGTAAGTCTATGTCAAATTCGAGGTTAGCAGGTTAGGTTTTGCATCAGTCTGTGTCAAAACTGAGGGAAAACCTAACCTGTTAAAATTTGACATAGACTTACAGTGGCACCAACATATTATTCATAAAACAAATATTTCAAAGCCAAGCTTGATTTCATTTTCGTTTACTCACATGTTACATGCAATGGGCAAAAATATCCGACACAAAATTTTTTTCGACTGTACTTGTAATAAATACGTCCGCAGTTTCTTTAGTTCTAGCACTACTGCGTAGGTTTTTTGTATGCAAAATAAACAAATGCAGCGTGTCTGTTCAGCACGAGTGTACTCGTACATTAGGGGCTTATAACAATTTTAATTTATTTTAGAAATATTACAGGCTTCCTTTATTTCAAAATAAACTCTAAAAAACATCACATTTATTTCCTACAAAGCTACAATATCAAAGCACACTTATTCTATAATAATAACGTCGTCGTCGGAAGAATCCTTCTTGTCACTAGTATCCTCTGGCTTTTTAATCACACTGACAGACAGGGGCATGTTCGGGGGCAAGTTAAAATGTGGAGAAGCATCGGCAGTGTAGGGTATGGCAGTTTTCTTTTTCATCGCAGTCGGCTTTTGGTTACCAAAACCCAGTTCCCGGGAATGATCTGTTGGATGGGTGGCTTTGACTGGAGGCAACTGGAGGAAGTTGAAGAAACACACATAAAGATTTTATTACTTACGTTGTTCGATACAAACCATACACAATGTACACCTTGCGTGAGGTGCTATTTGTGTTGGTTTTACACAAGGCGAGTCAACTTCGACCCCTTTTACCCTGCATAATCCGCGTGGCATAACGAATAAGATCTGTCTAATCTCATTCAAAACTTAGTAGGTAAGAATTTACTACAATTACTACTGCATTACTACATTCTTCTAACTACCACAACCACACCATGCTAGGAAACTAGTCTTACATCTATGGGTTAAAACAGTTGACAATCTTTACCTGACTAATAGATATTCCAGAATCCAACGGAAATGACGGTAGATTAACATGCGGAATACTACTAGGTGGAGAAGAGAAGGTTGATGTCAGTTGACTTTTACCTTTGTCGCTACTCTTTCCATCGAAGGATAGGTTCTTGTTGATTGTGTGTTGTTTTTGTTTGTCGGCGAGCTTTTCTTGCAAAGTCTTGCCCGACGTGGAGGGTGTGAGAGGGTTTGTGGGCCTGATAGGGCCCATGGTAGTGGGTTGTGTCACAGGTGTGATTGTGAGATTTGGCCTGTCGCTGAGTATATTGGCGGCATTTATGAAATCGGCTTGCGTAGAAGGCAAATTGATTGGAAGTTTCTTTTCCTAGAAAATGTACATGACTGTATTTCGATATGCATTACATTTATTACTTTTCATTTATTGTTAGCCGCAGATGATTATGTCTGAGCTTTATATGATACTTTTGGGATAGTCACGGTAAGTTACAGAATGTTTCTGCACTCTCCGGCTATTTACTCGTATATATATTGTACAGAACTATTGTAATTTTTAATAAACTCAATACTTACATCCTGTACAAGACTGATTAAAAGTAATTAAATAATTGTATAAATGGGTTCATTGAATGTAGTGTTTTGCCCCCTATAGTAATTCGCACATTTGCAAGTACAGTTATTTATGGCTAGCTTTCATTAGGCATGAAGACTCAAATCTGCAAGTTAGGTTCACCAACATGTTCATATTTAAACTCCCGTGTTACGCCACTGGGCTGTGAAATTAAAAAGCAGCAACGCGCACAGTCACTACACTGTCAATTTATCTATCAACAAATTGAATTTTCGTGCGGTTCGTTTCTGGTGTATTTACAAGTTAATTCAAAGGCAAATCTATGAACAAATTATCTGGTAATTCTAATCTTGCGCTTTATTAAGCCTCACTAGTCGTGTTTTGTTTTTAGATCGTTCGCGGCTTCCTGACCTTTTTTAGGCTGCAGGAACTGGCTCGGAACAGCTTCTCCTGATGCCCGCTGCTGGAAGCGGAATCCTAGGATGCTGGAACTGCTGCGGTGTACTCCTACACGGCGTGCAGACGTGGTGGTCGCAGATGAAAATAATTTTTAGGTGATGGATTTTCACATCCACATTCTCACATATGCACTTCGAACTCCTGATCACGATGGTATAATTATTTTTAATTTATTTCAATTGTAAATGGCTTAAAACTCCATTAATCTGGAGAGACAAATTAGACTGTCATAAAATAATTTTTATTCAATTGTTTCTCCTTGGTAGTTAACAACAATTGCCTATCTAAATTCATAATTGTGGATGTTAACCAAGTACAAATCAGTTACTTATAAACTAAATTTTTACTTACATTATAAAAATGTACAAAATCTTAATTCTAAAATTATTGTTTGTTCACGTTCGTATTTAAACTAGGTTATAGCGCCACTCACTAAGTTTTATTTGGATTGTCTGTTCACTTGTCACTTCACTGACTCATTTTTTTAAACACCAATCTCGTTCATTTCCTGTTGTGTGAATTTCTTGTATTTTATAATAATTGTCTGCTTTTCACCATTCTTCAATTATTACCGTTCCATTTTTGAAAACCTTATTCAATCTAGTATTGTGCTCTCTTTGCACTGTATTGAGAACATTCTGTCCTTATCTTTATTTAAAAAGTTCATAGAACTGTATTTATTCAATTATACTGACATGTAAATTTATTTAACATGCATGTAATAAACCCTTTGGTAATAGATTTGTTGAATTTTGGTTGGCTTTACTTTGCACCAACCTCTTAATTTATGCTAATTAATATTTCTGTGACTCTAATTTACGAATTGAGCTCTGCCTTATTGCCATTTATTCTGAAGTAATTCCATTTAATATCGGCAATGCTTTACCAATGTAGTTATGAATTAAAATTTCTTGCAGTTGCCTGATTTACCCCAGCTCTGTACTTTATTGACTTGCTTTATTTATCTATGCTGCAAGCAGAGTTGAGTAACGGGCGAAATACCATCTCAATATTGCATTCTTAAATAATTTTAAATCAAAACAGTACCTAGTCGAAAAGAAATAGTATTGTGATTTAGACAGTCGAAAATAATTTACTATAGTATCACTGTCAACGAGATCCATTGAACAGTTTGCTATTTTAATAGTTATTTGTGTACCAAGTGTGGATAGGACATTGTTGTTGTATGCGTGAAGATAATTGACAACTTCGCAAGTGGATATAATGTACCATATCCTAACCGAAATGAGCATAAAGTTGACATTGTTTAATAATTGTTGAAAACTGTGATATTCAATGTAATAATGCTCACAGAACATGGATGAATTTGAAAATTGTGATGTAGTAAGGGTCATGGAAGCAGCATTACCCCCAAAATAAAAACGTACGTGCCGCAATATGAAACGTTTGTTAATTTAAGTAGTGAGAAAAAACGAAAAACTATACTAAAAAAGCTTTGTTGGTATAGTTTCATGAAGAATTAAAATTAGCTTGTGCCTCTACTTTGTAGGCTTTCCTAAAGCTACCAGACGCATCATCGTACATGGGTTATTGTTTTAGGCACGCATCAACCTTTGCAAACTGTGGAGCTACTGTTGGATGTCTTGAAGTGGCATGGAGGTATTCACAGTAAAAAACTAGTAAATAAAATATTTCATTCGCCAGATTCTTTTCACCGGAATTCATCACGCCGGAATTCATCACGCCAGAATTCGTCACGCCGGAATTCGATTCGCCGGAAGTCTTTTGACCGGAATGCTGATCGTGGGGACAACACTGGCCATGATAGTGAAAAAAAATTATCAAAGACTGCAATTAAACTAAACAGAACGAGACACAGGACTTCGCTGAATTATTGACTTTTCCTCGTATTTTATATAATGCAACGATGTTTCCTCCTCTTAGTAGGCTAGTATATGTTTTTATTAGGTTGCACGCATGAATTTTTGCCAGCTAGTTCCTAAGCAGGATCGGGGGGGAGGGGGGAGAGTCCGGAAGCGCCACTGGTTCGAGACAATTCAAACCAGAAAACCTACAGGTGTCGGTGTGAATCCCTAACCACTTAGCTGTTTCATAAAAACAATCAATAAAGGAAAATGCCAGAAATTGAATTAACTTAAGTGTTTATTTACAGTATTTACAACTCGGCATGATACTCAAAGGGGGCAAAAACGAATCTGCAATA
Organism: Agriotes lineatus; assembly: GCA_940337035.1. Classification (NCBI taxonomy): domain Eukaryota; kingdom Metazoa; phylum Arthropoda; class Insecta; order Coleoptera; family Elateridae; genus Agriotes; species Agriotes lineatus. The sequence goes on along the minus strand of CALNHX010004476.1, from coordinate 59,164 downwards.
TTCTATAGATCTTAAACTGATCGTAGGATTATTAGTTTAACTTAGGCAGTTTTAAATATTCTAAAAAAAACTAACATGGTTGTAATTTTAATAAAAGCAAACTACAATTTTTACTCGTAATTCTCTCTCGAGCACACGTTAACGCAACTATAGGCTGACTTAAAATAAAAGTACAGCGATATCGGAAAACGGGAGACTCATCATGTTGCTTAAAGATATAAATTATTAAAAACACCAAACCTCGCAAATGTTACCATGCGCCCATAGTCTATTGCACACTTGAATTGGTGTGTTTCAGCGTTAATAAACAGTTTTCTAGTTTGGCTCCAGTAGTCCCTCGCATAAGTATTAATTTTAAACATTAAGTTGAACGCGACCAAAAGCGTAAACAGAACTGCCACTCTAGTATATAATACACATAAACAGAACTAAACTAATTAACTAAAACTCAAGCGTTCGAGGTGAACACGTCGTGGCGACCGATTCCCTAATTCTTTCTACCATCGACTAGAAATTTGCCACCATAATCGTAAGTAAAAACGCTTCCAGTATCACAGAAACTACACGAGTTGGTATTTTAGTTTAAGAACTCATATAACTCTAAACACAGAAGCTTTATACGCTGAAGGTAACTGGTGATGTATAGCAGAGCAGCGTCATCAGAGAAGCTATGCAGGGTTGCGGGCTTGAGGGTCCTGCTGAGATGCCGTCCAAGCAAATGTGCAAAGTAGAGTGGAGCAGGCTTTTTTCTAATAATTGTGCGAGGGAGAAGCTGTTTTGAAAATCCAATAGAAGCCTCTAAAGCTCAAGGATTTCCAAAAAATTCCCCAAAAATTAAAAATGAGGTTATGCAACCAAATATACAGTTAGGAATTACGAGTCACCCAAGACATTTCCTGAACTTGTAATATAATTATATCTAAATGAAAAATTATACGTAACAGTGTGACATTTGTTACAACTGCTTTATGAACATTGATGCAATTTTATTGTCAAAATGCTGAACATTTTATGGAAGGAAACAAATATTTAACTGGCAACAGTTCAAAATCATAACCACAAATTGAAAACAACATAACCCAATTTTGTCATGTGTACCGACAAAAATATCATCCTAACAGAGCCTGCTCGGAGGAGGAAACAACGTGAATGGATTATAAATTTAGATAATTCGATTATTGCGAGGTTCTGTTTATATTACAAAACAAAACCATCTTTTGACATGAGCAGTGGTGTTACAGTGATTCGTCACTCATATGATTATTATAATGTATTATTAGACCTGGATGTAACATATGCAGCAAAATTTTTCAAGGCACTCTTGATTGGTTTTTTTTTATAGACCCGTTATGAACCAATTCAATTTTGAAGCTAGCTTTTTTGAGTGGCGACCTTGAATTTACTTGTACCGTTCTAAAAATGGAGTTGACAAGGCCTCGGCTAGAACGGTACAAGTGAATGGCCCCACGTTGGGCGCCATTTACTTGTAACGTTAAAGCCGAGGCCTTGTCAACCCCTTCGCTTAGAACGGTAGGTATAAGTAAATAGCTGCTGAATTGTGAGCCCGTAGCTGTTAGCCTCAATATTAAAAATTAGATGCGAAGATAAGCACAAACGGTGTTCGCGGCCTAATTATTGCAGAAACGCATCGCAGCGATTTCGATGATCGAAAGGTGTACGCAATCCAGCCTAAATAATGAATTAATACGCAAAGAATAAAATTAGTAGAACTTTCTTACTAACGCCAAAAGCGCGTTCGCGAAACAATGCTACAGTGGCTCACTTGCTTGGAAACAAGAGCGCCTCTCGGAAAATCAATACTATTCCGGCTATTCTGCTGTTTTAGCAGCCTACTCAAACCGAAATGCGACGACAAGTCTCAACACGAAAATTTGCAGGTGTTTTATCTCTGAATGCAAACGCTTGCCGTGATAAGCTTGAACTCTTTTGCTACAAAATATAGCTACAAGGTGATCAGAAAGTCGGTGTTAAATACAAAAACAATTCAATTCATTGAAGCTCACTGTTTTTAAATGCATATTTTCTAATTTTTTTCATTAAAACCTGTATTTGTATTTAAGTATCATGGAAATTTTTTTTTTTTAAATCCGAGCAGTTTCATTTTGGAAATACCGGGTTGCTTATTAATGACCCGCTGGACACAAGCTACTATTACGTCGAATAAGAATGATAGCCTGTCCAGGAATTGTACACAAATAAAAACATACATTTAGCTATCAGAAAAATAATGAAACTAAATTTTGTACCACTGCAGCAAATTTAAAAAATATTTGAGTTACTCTTTTTATCAGAGGTCACATTAATACCAGCGTACATAAATCAAACAAGTAGAGACACTCAAGCCAAATGATGAAACCTGTCTAGAGTGCCTGGGACAGTAAGTCAGGGGGTATTTCTAAGCTTGACTATCAGATGGCAGCACAAAGTTCTACCAATCAGAGGCAGTTACTGGCTCTGCTACCAATCATGATGTGGTAAAGTAGTGGAGCCATCTGTTAGAACTATCATTCAGATCGATATTTTGACATAATAGGAATCGACAGTAAGTGTCTCTACTTGTTTGATTTATGTACGCTGTTAATGCCTAGTGACACTATTTTTTTATGCCTTTTTTTTAATTCAATGTTTTCTAGCGAATTACCTTCATCCAATTCATAAAGTAATATATATATATAAATACCTCTAAACCAGTCAAGTTTGGCTTAACAAGATCAGACAGCTTTGGCTTCGACATATCCGTGTTGGCATACTTGAAAGTCGATGACTGCAAATTCTTGCTAAAACCAGCAGTTGTGTAGGTGGGCTTGCTTTGACTAGCAGGTGGCTTCGTCTGGCTAATAAATGGTTTGGCTTGGCTAACGAGTGGCTTGGCCTGGCTAACGAGTGGCTTGGCCTGGCCAATGAGCGGCTTGGCTTGACTAACAAGCGGCTTAGCTTGGCTAACGAGGGGCTTGGCTTGGCTAACGAGCACCTTAGCTTGACTAACAAGTGGCTTAGCTTGACTAACGAGTGGCTTGGCTTGATTAACGAGTGGCTTGGCTTGACTAGCGGATGGCTTGCTGGAAGGCTTAGCAGGAGCAGTGCCTTTCATAGCAGCACTCATTGCAGCTATTTGCTTAAAAATATCCCCAGACGCCCAATTGGGCGTCGTCATAGGGGGAGTGGGAGTGGGAGCGGGAGTGGGGGTAGGAGTAGTACATTGATCAATCAACTTCTTCAAGAGGCTCGGGTTCAACCGAGCCAAGCTCTGACTAAACTGGTTCATACTCAAGGAGTTCAGCCCTGAACTCGTCATTTGACTAAACGCCTGCACCAACTGGCTGGGGCTAAGCAGCGAGGCTTGGGTGCTAGTCGGCATCCCAAACTGTGAAACAAACTGGTTCGGAAAATTGCTCATAGAGGTCATCTTGCTCAGGGCAGTGTACTGTCGCAGCAGCTCCTCCTGGTACTGCATCATGTAGTTCATAGCCTTGGGATCGTACATCATGCTCGGCCATCCGAGAGAGCTGCTAGTATGAAGGGGAGGCCTTCCCCTTGGCGAGCGATTTAGTCCTGGCTGCTTGGGACCCGGAGGGCGTCCACGAGGCCGTCCCAGGGATGGTCGTTTTAATGGCTGAGTTGTGTTAGATGGAGTAGCACTTGGTGGCGTGGGCAATACAGGTGGCTGGGGAATGAACTCAATTAGCACTAAGAGGTACAAATTTGAATATCTTACAGTTGCCGGTATAAGCGGCGCACTCGGGGGTGCGAGATTTTGCTTCTGCTGCTGCTGTTTTAGTTTCTCTGCCACCTTGTACTGCTGGCAGAATTTGACTGCTAGATCTAAGACGTTTAGATTTTCTGGAACCTAAAAAAAAGAGCAAAATTAAATATTGCTTTCAGCAATATCACAATATAAATTTTAACAAATGAAGGGAGAAGGTCCAATGGGCATAAATAGGATATAGAATTCACGGCCTTACTGCTCATATGGCAAGTTAAGTTTCTGACTAGCACGGAGCACTTACATATCAAAGTCTGATAAATATTGATAGTGAAACCAATTATGAACGCTTAAAGGGATAGTTAAAAGTAATTTATAAGCAACATCTTGAGGGATTCAAATTAGCAAGCGTTTGGCATGTGGCGCAAATTTGGCATGAGTCCATTAAAGCTTCTATCGTACCGCATTTTTAGAAGTTTTGTATTCTATCTTGGGCATTCCTTATGCAAGTTATGAGCCCTAAATAACCCTTGGCTGTTAATGTGAAGCCGCACAGTTCTACATGCACATGGTGTCCTTGACTCAATTGAGCGCGAGCCCGCAGTTGCTACGTTTGATGCAGCATTCTAGGATCGAGCCCCATAGTTTGGCTTTCATCCTCCTGCTGGGTTGTATGTGTGCCATCCAAGTGAAGCCCAGGAGCTCAACGAAAGTGTAACGTGTATCGTCTCAATTTCTTTTAAAACCAGTTCAATGCTATGTACAGTGATCCTGCGCCTTTAGTACCTTCTTGACTGCCTTACTGCAGGTCCTGCCTGGATTCCCTCAAAATCCCGTGGATTTTACAGTTGTTATTGAACTCTTGCTGTCAATTAGAGTTGGCTTAACGATCTTCATGGGTACCCCTTAAGGCCCATTTGAGCAGGTAAACTAGTAGGTACCATTAATGATTTTCATCCTTGAAACCCAGTTTAGTCTTCACTACACTTTTAATCTGTTGTTGGTTGTATGTATATCTAAATCCAAATTGATGATCTGGTATGCATTCCTCTCGTAATTTATTTTGATTTATTTTCTTTAGTAGCAATTTTTCCAGAAATTTTGATAGTACTAGGAATAGACTTCCATTGTTTTAAAACGAAAATCTGGTCAACTACCGACTTCCCACTTCTGAAATCGCCCTGATATTTTCCGATTTTATGCTCCACTTCTTGTTTCAGCCTCATAATTTATCAGGTGTACTAGAATTTTGTATTCCACATTCAGTAATGTTATTGGCCTATAGTTTGTAACTATGTTTTTATTTCCTTTTTTGTGTATGGGGCATATCAGGGCTTTTCTCCTTCCTTCTACATATCTCAAATAACAGTTGATAAATTCTGTGGATAATCTCTTGATGAGTTCTGCTTGGATTTTATCTGAACTCTTGTTCTTTAGTTTCTTACTATTTCCAGGAATTCTTCATAGGTCGGTTCTTGCACACGATTTTCTTCTTGGCCATATTTTCAATTTTGTTCTTCTTTGACAGGTTCACCTTCTGCTGCTTTTTGTGTGAGAATCTTGGCGAATTTATGGCCCAGATTTCAGTCATTTCTTTTTGATCCATATATAGGCCTGTGGTTTGGCATTTGCAGCCTTCCTTTTCCTCCTTTACATGCTTATAGAAAGCGTTTGCATTTTTACTTTTGTACACTTCTTCTATTTCTTCGAATTTGTTTAATCTTGCTATTATTTAGGCTTTGTTTACACCATTTGAATGCTGTGTACAGTGATCTAGTGCCTTTCGTACCTTCTTAACTGCCTTAGGTCCTGCCTGGATTCCCTCAGAATCCCGTGGGTTTTACATCGTTATGGAATTATGAATAATGGTTATCGATAGTGATGTAAAGTTGTTGATAAATAAATATATAAGTTCGTTTTTACTCCTGCTTCATATATTCACTAGATCACTGCAATAACTAAAACTTGCCTTTCTCTTCTTTTCTCTACACAGGATCTGTGCTTTATTTCTTGCTTGTCTATATTTTTCCTGTTGTGCGTGGGATCCCGTTTCCAGCATTTTCATACGAAGTTTCTTTCTTTCCTCTATGGCTTTCCTGCATTCCTCATCAAACCAGTCTTTTTGTTATGATACAGTTCTCTTTCCTCCTAGTTGTTGTGCAGACTTTATTGTTGTTTTGTAATTGCTTCCATTCTTTTTTTGTATTGTTTACTTGTTTTTGTTGATCTGCCATGTTCTTTGCGCATCTATGTTCCATCGCTCTCATTCTAATTTTGGTTTTGGTCCGCTACTCTGTAGGTTCTTGTTTTTGCTACGTTGGATGTGTGGATCTTTTGAATTACTAGATGGTCTATGTTTTTTTTTTGTTCTTGTCAGGACTGATCCATGTCGCTTTATGTATGTTTTCCCTTTTTTGCATGGTGCTTTTGATTGCCATTTTCTTGGAGGCTGCAAAGTCTACTATTTTTTGTCCGTTATCATTTGTTTCTTCATGTAGGCTTTCTTTGCCTGCAATTTCTATAATTTTGTCCTCTCTGCCAATTTTTGCAATAGTATCTTCAAATATTAATTTAATGTCATACTTGGGAATCTTGTCCACTGTTTCTTCTGTTTTGAAATTTTTTTTTTTTTTTTGGTTTTCTGCTTTTGTTCACGACGAAACTACTATAGCTTAGCTTAGCCTTACGAAAGTGGACAAAACATCGAGTTCTTCGACAACAATAATGACATGGTCCAATCCCGGAAGTCCTGTGTTGCTTAATTATGATTTTTTATTACTAATGTTGCTTTTGAAGAAAGTCAACATATTTTAAGATGTACAATTAACATAAGTTGCATTAAAACTACAAATCCTTACCTTATCCTGCATAAACTTCTTGTAGATATCGCTCAGCATAGTAGCAAAAACACCTTCCTTTTGTGGAATGTGTTTCTGTATCCGCTGGTATGCCCGAAATACCTCCATGAGAAACCTTTGCAGGGCACTTGCCGTGGTAATGTTTTTAATTTGCGCCTTCAGCGACTGAATGCACAATGATAAAGCCTGTTCTGACAGTTGCTCGCGCTCTGCGTGTCTTATGTAAATTCTACAAATGTAACGTCAGCAATTACAAATACCTATAAGTGAAAAACGTACTTGTCTGCATCTGGTGTGCGCCTCAATTGCAAGCAAACATCGAGCAGCATCTTGTGGTCATTATTCTGGCGCAACACTTGCAAAAAGATGGTAACACAGCGGGCCATATGGGCAGCTAATGAGCCAGGTCGATCGATTTCGCTTGATGGTATTCGCCACACGCCCTAAAGTCAGAGGTTATTCGCATTCGAATAAATACAGTGCAACTTACATTAAAGAAATTGTTGGTCTTGTGCTCGGAGAAGAGGCCGGAAACTGTCGAACCGTTCTTGCATTTGTACTCGCTCAAAAGTAGCTGCCTGCATCTATTGATGTCCTTTCTGGCACTGTAACGCAGGTACAAATGTACCAGGCGATACAAGGCCTTGTAGTTTTGAGGAAAACGAACCATGCACTTTTCCAAACCTATTAAAAATGTTTGTAAATTGTTTGATCTGTGATGGATCGTTTGAACTTATTTTGAATATACATAAATTTAGTATCATTTTTATATTGGAAAAGATATTATGCCGTATATACTTTTATTATGAGTAAAGATATTAACCACTCAAAAGGAAAGCAAGATGATCTAAAAGGACAACAACATGGGACCCAGAAAAGAAGTATACAAGAGAATCATTGGGTCAACATCAGAATGATTGCTGGATCAGACTGGACAAAGCAAAACTCAAAACAAGCAACAACATGGGACCCAGCAAAGAAGTATACAAAAGAATCATTGGGTCAACATCAGAATGATTGCTGGATCAGACTGGACAAAGCAAAACTCAAAAAAAGCAACAACATGGGACCCAGCAAAGTATACAAAAGAATAATTGGGTCAACATCAGAATGATTGCTGGATCAGACTGGACAAAACAAAACTCAAAACAAGCAACAACATGGGACCCAGCAAAGAAGTATACAAAAGAATCATTGGGTCAACATCAGAATGATTGCTGGATCAGACTGGACAAAGCAAAACTCAAAACAAGCAACAACATGGGACCCAGAAGTATACAAAAGAATCATTGGGTCAACATCAGAATGATTGCTGGATCAGACTGGACAAAGCAAAACTTAAAACAAGCAACAACATGGGACCCAGCAAAGAAGTATACAAAAGAATCATTGGGTCAACATCAGAATGATAGCTGGATCAGACTGGACAAAGCAAAACTCAAAACAAGCAACAACATGGGACCCAGCAAAGAAGTATACAAAAGAATCTTTGGGTCAACATCAGAATGATTGCTGGATCAGACTGGACAAAGCAAAACTCAAAACAAGCAACAACATGGGACCCAGCAAAGAAGTATACAAAAGAATCATTGGGTCAACATCAGAATGATTGCTGGATCAGACTGGACAAAGCAAAACTCAAAACAAGCAACAACATGGGACCCAGCAAAGAAGTATACAAAAGAATCATTGGGTCAACATCAGAATGATTGCTGGATCAGACTGGACAAAGCAAAACTCGAAACAAGCAACAACATGGGACCCAGCAAAGAAGTATACAAAAGAATCATTGGGTCAACATCAGAATGATTGCTGGATCAGACTGGACAAAGCAAAACTCAAAACAAGCAACAACATGGGACCCAGCAAAGAAGTATACAAAAGAATCATTGGGTCAACATCAGAATGATTGCTGGATCAGACTGGACAAAGCAAAACTCAAAACAAGCAACAACATGGGACCCAGCAAAGTATACAAAAGAATCATTGGGTCAACATCAGAATGATTGCTGGATCAGACTGGACAATCAAAACTCAAAACAGAGTCTTATAAAGAAGCCTTGAAGGGGTCTATACTCGATGATGGTATTGCAATTAAATAACTTTCAGTTAAGTAAACAGTATATTAGTATATATAAAAGTTTAAATAAATACAGTGAGTCTAGGATAAGAACCCCTTGCATGGATAACTTGCGTTAAAAAAAAGTTATCAAGAGGGCTTTGAACTAGATTCAGTCTTACGACTGCATGTCAGTCATTATTGCATCGCTCTAACCAGAATTCAGCGGGCTGAATCACTTGACTTGCCAGTGGTCAAAGTGAGGTTATGTATTTATATGCAAATTATTACATTGCTCTACCCAGAATTCAACACACTCGGTCACTTGCGTTGTCAGTTGTCAAAGTGAGGTGTGCATACGCAATCCATAAAATAAATGACTTCCAAAAATTACTGTTTGACACAAGGCCACTTGATAACGATTTTTTTTTAACGCAATTTATTTCATAAACAGTACAAGATAGGGTTTGTTCGAGTCAATTTTGCTTTAAGGCAGCAATGTTTAAGTGTTAAATAATCAAATTTTATCAAATAGAAAAATGCAAGGTTGAATAATTTTTGACTGAGCAAATTTCAGATATGAAAAACAAAACTTCATCACGAACATTTTTATAATCGTTAATTCTTAAATTTGAAATGAGTATTGTAATGATGCCCTTAATTATAAAGGGTTTAGTAAAACTAATAAATAAATAAGTAGGGCCAATCACCACAATTTACAAATTAAAATAGTTCTCACTCTCAGGGCTTATTAATTAAAATGATGTAATTAATGTTTGCAAAATAAATGGTTTATTGCTATTTCTATTTTATTCATCTGCTATCAATAAAATTAAGCTCCGGTCTAGCATGAGAAAAACTCTTTTTCAAAGGGGTGGGTTCAACAACTTGTATTACAATTTCTTTTGCGTAGGACAGATTTGCTTGTATAGCAAATGCTCAAATTCGTATCTGATAGCTTTAACCTTAAAATTTACTGTAAACACAAATGGTTTCGCTTGTACAAGAAAATAGCGCAATTGAATTCAAACGCCAATAAATGAAAAAAAAGCCTCAGGTAAATGCAATGCGAATCATCTGAAGTAATTTCCGGCTAACCTGGTTTTGTTTCAGTGACGTAAGGACATCTAAAACTGCATTTGTTTAGCTTCCTGCAAATCTCCAAATCTCTGGTTCAAATCGCAAAATCAAAGAACGCTACCGCGTTTATAAAACCCTGGATGAATCTAGGCAGCTGAGACCACGTTCACGACCTCGCATGACGTTTAATCTTGATAAAACCCAAAGCTAGTGGGCCTTCTGCAACGGCTTGCCTGTGAAATTTACCTAGCAAAGTCGGCTTGGTAGGCTGGATTCAAACAATCAAAGGACGCCACAGCAATTACAAACTTGGTGATGGCCCCCTGCTCCAAATTTCTCACCTAGGCACTCCAGGAGGGTCTGCTCCAAACGTAGCACATAAAACTAGCTGGCCAATGCTCTTAGGCAGAGCTGACCCCTTTTCACTGTGATGTGTCAACACGGCGAAAATTGTACACACAGATGTTCTGCAGACTGGTGAATATAAAAAACCACTTCTTGGCTCACCGAAAAATTTTTATTGGAAAATTTACACAAATCTGTGAGCACCTCTTGCACACAGCATAATTGTTACAAGCATGTTTTTCTAATAATTATTAACAATTGACTGTCTCGTTTCCTAGCAATAAAAGTTTTGATATGTTTTTACTTAAGAAATAAACTGTATTTTTCTTGGAAATTGTAAATCAAATCGTAACACTTTAACTTTAAATCTCTGCTTTTCGAAATTAGTTTTTAAATGCACTGTTTCACATATTTATAATTAGTACTGCATAATTCTCTGTGTCCTATAATAGGTTGCCTTATCTTGCTCTTTGCAATCTTTGCTTCCTTGCACTGCCTTGCACCGTTTCTTTACCCGTCAGCTGTCTTGCCGTTTGCTGGCTTCTTAAACTTTTACTCATAATGCTCATATAATTTTTAACTTCACAAACCATCTCTGTATCATTTTAAATTCACATTATTGTATTGACGTTACCAAATTAAATCTGGCAGCTACACAAATTAACGTACGATGGCCATTCCGAATATAAATTATGAATAAAACGTAACCCTTTTGATTCTGCCTTATCTAATGCTAACCTTTCTCCATCAAATTATAGTTACTGTTAATCATATCACGTGCATTTATTAGTGCAAAATACTGATTTTATCTTAGAATAAACAAAATATTCATTCTGTACTCATTTTGAATTATTCTTTCATTTTCGTGTTGGATAGGCAACCAGAATTGCTGAACATTTTATAAACTTCGTTAAACAACAGACAAATAAATAAATTAACAAGCAACTGTAATTCCATTTGAATATACCATTAAGCTAGATTACGGGTATGGTCCTGTCCCTTAATGCAGTAATCGTTGCTCTTAAAAGACAGAGGGACCCCAAGGGAGTCAAGAAGTAGTGGTCCCATAGCACGAAAACGCCCCCTTCTGAAGGTACGAAGGGTGAAAGTTAACATGGGTAAGAGTCAAAAATTTCTATTTTTATTAAAACTTAAAAATTTTACAATATTCTACTCATTGAGAAGAATAAGGTTTAAATAGACCACTTTTCAAAAATCCAGTTTTTCCACCAAAAAATCAATTTGATTATTTGAATTAGCTGTTATTAGTGAGGTTATGGTCTGCCTTTAAGATGCAAGTTGTTAATTATTCATAGGTATTTTTCTTAAAAAATGCAAGAACGAGTCATTATGCAATAGGTTATCCTGTCAGACCTGACGCCATGCGATTTATTTCTATGGCCGCATTTAAAGAACTTGATTTTCCAGCAACGAATACATAACCTAAATGAACTGCGGCACAGAGTAAAGGAGAAAATTAATAACAATCCAAATATGTTAATAAATGCCAAATGCCGAGCGTGCCTTGGTGAAGGCGGTGAACATTTTGATCATTTGTTATGAATGCTTTTTGTTATTGCAATAAATTACAGTTAAGTTATTACCATTTGATAAAAATGTAGTGTTTTAAAGTTGGTTTTAAACGTTTGCATTTGATTGCTTTGTAGTTGTTAAATATGTTTATAAAAGTAGGGTTAGGTACGTTTTGTGATATGTTCACAATGAACTCTATTAATGAAAAAATGTCGCACATTCGAACATATAGTTGTTAGGGCTCATATACAAGATAATACCTTTAAATGTAAGTGCAATCTAGTACTGTTAGTATTCCGTCATTAGATTGTTTTTCTTAGCACTTTCACCGGAGCCTAAATTCTTGGACTTTCTAGTAGTTAACTGTGTTTAGTGGATTGAATTTACGTAGAATAATACTAAATTTGTTATTTTGTTCATATATGCACCAGCCATGTGCTTGTAATAGAAAAAGGATATAACAAGAACAAGTTGTTTTTTTTTTATCGTATGGCTTGTGGTAGGAAGCCTAGTGTCAGAGTTTTCAGGCTGCGCAAGCGCCTCTGACGTAACCTAACGACTGTGACCGAAATGACAACCAGGACCGACGGCTTAACGTGCTCCCCGAGGCACGGCTGGCTGCGATTTTAAGAAAGACATAAAACCATCTCTTACCAACAATGCATCGATCCACTAGAACAAGAACTTCTGTATCTGACAGATGTTCGCTGGTTATATCCGAAGAACTGCTGGAAGAAGAACTACTGGAATCGTCACTGTCAGAATCTGAGCTAGAACTGTCGCTGGAAGTGGATGAAGTCGTCGTTGTTTCATCCAAGGATTTCTACAAAACACTTTTTATCTGAAGACGGTAGTAGAGCTAAAATTCAGTGCTTACCCTAATATTGGCATTATCATCTTCAATTCTCTTCAAAACAACTTTCTGTTCCTCTTCTTTAGGTGGCGTACCAACTTTCTCAGGAACATCCTGATTTTTTTCCGTTTCCACCTGCGGTGGCTCAGTGGCAGTCTTTCCTCCCTCTCCATCCACATTGGTTCCATCAGAGTCGGTATCCATGGCCACCTGCTGCTCTGTGGCCATTGTCTCTCGCATCATGGCGTCCATTATGTCCTGCACATTCCGCACCTTCACCTTCGGCAGCACCACGGCTTCGACGTTCTCTGCAGTCGCTTCCGTAGCAGCACTCTTAGGTGCGGCTTTGTCATCTTCTGTGTCCATAGGGGCGACAACATCCTTAGCTGGTGTCTTTTCAGCCTTTTCTCTATTTTCCACTTCGGTGAGCATATCCTCAACACACTTAACGATTTCGGGAAAGTCGTCCTTAGCCGCTTCAGACTCCCGAATCGATTTCTCTCGTTTAGCAGCATTTGCCTCTGCAAGCTTCCTCGTCGTTTCATAAAGCGCTGATGTGTCCAGGCACTTTTTGAACATTCTTCCTGTGCTGCTCAAGATGTTCTTCCCTTCGTGCAGCTCGAGGTATTTCAAAACTGAAGCGTGAATGCGGTAGTGTATTTCCAGAGCTTCTACGGACAGGTGCTGCGGGTTGTGATAATGTATTTTGTCTGGATATGTGGCATTGTTTTCGTCCAGTAATGCTGCTGCCTAAAAATTTTAAAATAAGACAGAAGATCCATTGCAAGAAGTAGAAGAATCGTTGCATTGAAGCATAAGGCAACTTGGGGGCATATACCGGGTGATTATAAATGCTTTTCCATCAAGTTCTTTTTGAAATATTTGTTGTACGAGTAATAGGTTGGTGGCACTGTAAGTCTATGTCAAATTTGAGGTTAGCAGGTTAGGTTCTGTGTCAGTTTTGACACAGACTGACACAAAACCTAACCTGCTAACCTCGAATTTGACATAGACTTACAGTGCCACCAACATATTACTCATACAACAAATATTTCAAAAAGAACTTGATGGAAAAGCATTTATAATCAACCGGTATTAAGAGATAAAGGAGAATCTCATACAAGAGACCAGCAGAAAAAAAACGGAACAAAACCAGAACAGGCTGTTAAAAAATTAAAGAGTAAGTACTGCACCTAGAGAAAAAAAACCATAAGTATACACAACATACAGTTAAATAGTGCTGTAGGTACTCCACGGGTTCCTTTCGTCTTTTCTCTGCAACTTTCCCTAGCATATAGTGGTGCAACCACCGCTCGTCAGCTTCCGTTTGCTCCGGCTGATACAAATCAAGTGCCTTCGTAAAACTAATCCCTGAACTGTCCAAATAGCTCTCTTTCTGACTCTCCAAAACTTCAAACCTGAAACCAATTGCTTAGACACTATTCACGTCGCTCCCCCATTTACTCACTTCTCCATACTAAACGTATCCGACTCATACTTCAGCACCCTTGAGCAGAACGAATGGACCATATACTCGAACGCGCCGAATTCAATCCAGAGTGTGACGTGGTTGGGCATCAACTTCAAGGCTTGCTTGAAGCAAGCTCGGGCGCTCTTGGCCTTGTCCAGGAACTCGGTTTCGCTTTTGAACCGTTCACAATGGTTCAGCTTGCCCTCGAGCTGGCTGGCAATTCCCAGAGCCAAGTCCGCCCAGGTGTCGAGGCGCGTCGGGTTGATAGACAGATCCAGCAAGAAATACTTAACACTTCGCCCCACTTCGTTCTGCTTAAAAAAATAATCGCCCAGGAGGTAATAGGCAGCACGAATTTTATTTGGAAATGTTTTTGGGTCTGGAAGGTCGGTTGAATTTCCATTAACAAACTCCGATACTCTGGACACGAGTGGCTGCGGGTCGCATTTAGCAGGGACGAGAGCTATGATCCTCTGCAGCAGTTGCTCCAGGTCGGATGATATGGAAATAGATTTGAAGGAGTCGAATTCTGGCAAAGCATCAGGGCAGTAGAATTCGTATAATTGATGGGCACGTTCCCATACTAACGGCAATGGATTCACGTTGTGATCGGCTAAGTGTCGAGATACCTACAATAATAATAGTTTATTTTACGGATTATACCATTTTACATAATATAGAAAAAGAAAATACAAGCGAACAGTCGCTACATATAAGATGCCATATAAAAATAAAATAAAATAAGAATTGAATGAAAAGGAAAAAAAATACAAAATTTAAATGCTTATTAAACTTTACATTCTAAGGTGCTTCTTAACATTACGAATAAACGTGTGCAAAGATACATGGAATAAGTCAATATCACTAGTAAGCGTGTTTACAACTTTAGCTATTCTATTTACTGGAGTGTTAGTACCATACGTTGTTCTATGATACTTCACTTGCAGCATATAACTATTTCTAGTATTAACTTGAGGAACATACAGGTTAAAAAGTGACAATATTTCTGGGCAAGATATAAGAAAATTTAGGCATTTATATGCAAAGCATAATTCAAAATAGTTTCTTCTGATATGCATCAGATGAAAACCAAAATACTGCAAAATTTGAAGATAATTGACGTCTTCAAAGGGAATTCTACATTTATAGCAAAGTGCTTTAACAATCTTTCTCTGTACATTTTCTATGCGATTACAATGCACTTTAAAGGTAGGAGACCATATAATACAATTATAATCGAGTATTGATCGTACCAGAGATACATAGAGTATTACCAAACATCATATATTATTAAACTGTAGAGTAATTCTTTTAATGAAACCAGACATCCTTAATGCTTTAGCAGTTATGTGATCAATATGATCAATAAACGATAGAGAACTGTCTAATAAGACACCCAAATCCCTAATTACTGGAACATTTTCAAGTACTTCGTTATCAATACAATATGTAAACAAAGTATTCACTATTTTTTTATTAAATCTAATGGATTTACATTTACTAATATTTAATTCCATATCATTGACAACACACCAATTGTGTAAACTACCTAGATCACATTGTAACGCTAAACAGTCATCTTCTGTTTCAATTTTTTTAAAGATTTTTAAATCATCAGCAAATAAAAGAAAGTTTGAACTTAAATGAGCAGAAATATCATTAATAAATACGGAAAACAAAATAGGTCCAAGATGGGAACCCTGAGGAACTCCAGATAACACCTCAAACTCTGATGATTTAAAATTATTAATTTTTACCAACTGTGTTCTACCTTTAACAAAAGAATTTATCCAAGATAATAGCCTTCCCTGAATACCATAACCTTTCAGTTTAGCAATCAGTAAGCTATGATTGACTCTATCAAATGCTTTGCTAAAATCTGTATAAACAGCATCTACATCATGACCTGCTTCAATAGAGTCACTAATAAAACTTACATAAGGAAATAAATTCGTTAAGGTACTTCTTCCCGGGTAAAACCCATGCTGATTTTCAACTATGATATTCATGAAAAGTCTTTGAAACAGTTTACTGACTAATTTATCTAAAATTTTTGGTATGCTAGATTGTATACTTATGGGTCTATAATTTTTTATGTCGCAACGATCCCCGTTTTTAAATACAGGAACAATAAATGTGCGTTTCCAAATGGACGGAACCGTACCAGTACTAAGAGACATATTATACAGTTTAACCAATGGATCCGCCAATTCAGAAGCACAATTCTTAAGGATACTAGGAGGTACACCATCCGGCCCTGCTCCTTTATTAATACATAATTCATTGAGAAATTGTAGAATTTCCTCATGCGATACTGTATGTGAGCTAACACAAAAAGAAGTATTAAATTCAAAAGAGGTATCAATATTATTGCTTTCACTATACACTGATTTGAAATATTTACAAAATAAATTAGCAATGCCAATGCCATCATTTACAGACTCGTCACCTAGACACATATTATGCGGTACAGTTTTTAAACCGTTATTTTTATACTTGACATAACGCCAAAAACTATTTATATCATTAACAATATTACTTTCCATTTGTTTTAAATAGTTGTTATACGCAGCTGTAATAGCACTTTTACACATATTTCTTAAACGACGAAATTCCTCATAATATACTTCACTATTATACTGCTTGAACATTCTATGCATAGCTTTTTTTTGTTTAATTAAGTTTATAACGTTTGGTGTATACCATATGGGAAAAGTACTGTTTCTACATTTTTTCTTCTGTACAAAAATGTTAAAAGCAGAATATAGCGCATCATAAAAAATATTTACACATGAATCTAAACTATTATTCTCGAAAAGCATATTCCAATTTATGTTGGCTAAATGTAGTTTCAAATTGTCGTAATCAACATTTTTAAAGTTCAGATAATATTCCTCTAATTTGCATAGTTCAGTTAAATGAGAAATAACTCATTTAAACAAAAGTGGGGGATGAGAAGATCACATGGAAGTAAAGGATCTGTTGCAGCGTTTTGCAGACAAACGTTTGAGAACATTAGATCTAGTATAACATTATTAATATTTTTAACATTATTAAATTGCCTTAGTCCACAATATGAGAAAGTATCATATACAAGTTGTTCAGTTTCACCTGGTAAGCGAATTGCTGATAAACCTTCCAACTCCTCTTCAGCTTGCCATTGAATATTGCGAAGATTGTAATCTCCAACTATTATAAATAAACTATCTTGATTTTCACTGACACAGTCTTCAAGTAGAATACAATGTTCCATGTATTTCTCGTAAGCAGTACCCGGTGGAAAATATACAGCACATAATACAACCTTTTGATTATTAATAGTAATTGACAACCACAACTCTTCTCTATCACTTGGACTAATCATCATAACTGACACGGCATATTTCTTTTTAATTGCAATTAAAACACCTCCACCACTTAGTTTATCACTAGTTTCTACAGATCTATTTTTTCTAAAAACAAAATATCTTTCATCAATAAACTCTTGGTCTATAATAAAGTCAGTAAGCCACGACTCAGTAACCACAATTATGTCATAAGATTCACTTAAAACGGCCAAATAAAAATCATTTAACTTAGTGCGCATTCCTCGAACATTCTGATAATAAATCGTAAGCTCCGTATTTAAATTAAGTTTTTTGTAGCTGATTGTGAGGTGATATCAACAATTTTAGGAACACCCTTTACGTACTTAATGGTTTTGTTCATGATACCCCTATCAACAAATGATTGAAGCTCAGTTTTCAAGGCTTTGAAGTGATTTTTTTGCATTATAGTTTGATCAGCTGCTACAACGACATTATAACTACTTTTTATAAATTTTTTATTCCGAAGAATATGTAGAGCATCATTTATACACTTGAATTTAACTACAAGAGGCCGTTTTTTAGCGTTATCAAACTTTCCCAAACAAAGATACTTAAATCCTCGACCTTAGCCTCCTGTATATCACTTAGAATTTTCTGTGCAATATTTTTATCATCAGCTATCCTATCTTTATGGTTAGGCTCTTTCGATTCATCCAAATTGAAAATTATTATATTCGATTCACGTTTTCTACGGTCCTGAATTTCCGAAATAACCTGTTCTGAAATTTGAAGCTGGTCCTGTTTTTGTACTGATGATGATTGAATAACACGCTCTCTTAATTCTTTGACTTCAGACTGCAAATCTTCTACAATTTTTCTCAGCCCCTTAATACTTGCTAATTGCAATTTGATATCTTTGCAGTTCATACAGTAAAAAGACAACTTGCGATCTTTAGCCTTCAAGCATGCTGTTTCGTTTCTAGATAAACCGCTGCATGTAGAGTGTACAAATTGTTTGAACAGATCACAAGATATTTCTCTATCAGGTTGGACATCCTCGGTGCACACAACACACTTCATAATTAAATTGCAGTAAACTTATCTCCACTTACTTAATAATTAGTTTCACTAAACCAAGGCAACTACACATGCGACTGCTACGACACATAACCTCATTTTTTAAAACTATATTTACAATTTTTATGTTGTTCAGTTTAAAAAAAATGCTATTAACTGATTTTATCCGATTTCGCATAACCATCGTAAAATCATTGATCATTTAGTGATGAATAATTTCTGTAACTGCTAATTTTCAATTTTGATAAGACATTTTTAGCTACAGCCAAAGAGCATATAATGAGAAGAGGCTCAGCCATATAGGTTTCAACGTATAGGTTGTTAAATGGGTTGCATACCCACGTTTCTCGAATTAATTTGCAGAAAGCAAACGTCCTTTCGGTTTTTCTACCTAAACCAGCTGGCACAACCATCAAGTCACTCCAGCGCGAAGATAAATTGCCCATGTTGACACATTGTTGCCGCGTTCTAAGAAGGTAGTGCGAATCGGCAAAATCGAAGGAATTTTACAATCGAGATATTCGAATTTGTCAAAATCCGAAAAATGCAATTTTTCGGAAATTAACTAAGATTTCAATGAGATTTATTTAGAGTGTGTTATTTTTAGCGAACTGAACAATCTCAAGGTCAGAAAACCCCTAATTTTTTTCAACTTTAGCTAAAAATTAATTTTTAAATATTTTTGTTTTACCATTCTGGGCTATTAAAAATTATACGCCGCTTCTCGTTTTAAGCATTTATTTACAACGATTTATCTTAATCTATTTACACAACACAAGAACTATTAAGGCGGAACACACATTACTTATAAACTAACAGGACTATTTCTAACAACAGATATACTTTATTTATTTACACGCGATTTCAACATTATTGATTTATATGACTATATTTATTTGTTATACACGCGTTATTTATCTCGCTAGATTTATGTACACACGGGTTTATTTATATGGCAGCTTCCTCCAAGCTGGAGTCGGCACTCGGACTTCCACTTCGACTTCGACTGTCTCTTATTTCCTTTTCGCGTATTTATATATGCGCCGGGTGAGTCATTCCGGAAGTGTCGAGACCTTGCTCGATCCTTCCCGCAACGCTGACGTGTTCGCGCGCATGAGTCACCAAGGTCGTTTCTCGAAGGGTGTGACTCATCCGTCCGCACGTGAACCGGCTCAAGGTCGTGACACTGCCCCCGCCGTAGGTCGTTCTCGAATGCTCGGGACGATGAGTCATATGTTTGCAATGGGCTGATCCCAAGGTCGTTACAATATTTTTCGAAATTTTACCAAGACGTAATATTAGTTTTAAAAAAAATTTGTGAATACTAAAGATTTATAACTGGAAAAAATTGTATAAAATGTTAATTACTTCTTTAGAGTTTTTATTATTTTCCGAAAAGTAGTATATTTGCATAATGCTTACGTTTTTTATGCAAGGTTTGCAACCTAGCAATGTGTAACCAGATTACATGTAGGTAAACCCCCCAAAATAGAGAAGAAAAACTATGGAAAACTATACATTTAGTAAATAGTTATCTCTAGCTGCAAAAAACTTCTAACTTTTCAGCAAGAATAATAACAATCAGCACTAAATTAACTCGAACAGGAAGACCTATCTTTTCAATGCCTCAATACTTTTTACTATTAAATCACGCAGAGCCTCGTGTTTAACGCTTGTTGCAGATAAGTAGTAACTTATGGGAAGTTTCCAATTTTTAATAAGTCCCTGACTATAAAAACTGAGTTGCAACTTTATCTTCCCGTCCTAGGTGACCTAAATCTTGCAATCCCTCAACGATATCGTAGCGGAAGTTGTAGTCAACGCCCTTCTTTATACTGATTTCGTCGAAGAGCAAAACACACTGCTTTTCGTCGGTTGTCATACATCGGACTTTATTCGTTAGCTTCTGAAGAAGCTCTGTTTCAGTCCCCGTAAATAATTGATTTATTTTTAACCAAGATTCTGGATAACGTATTTTACAATCAAGATATTCAAATATGAGAGAAGAAAATATATACAGGATAAAACAGGTAAAATAATTTAAGCTTAAGCGCTATAAAGGCCCAAGGTCGCCAATGCGCACGCAAAATTCTTCGTTGTTGTAAAAAGCGTATTTTTACAAGAACGATTTTATTGTTATTTTAAATTTATTAATTGGTATCATTCGGATGTCCGGAGGTAATAAATTAAAAAACTTCAATGCATAGTATAATGGCCCGTTTCAGTCTATGCTTGAATTTGGGGTAACCGCCGACGTGCTCCCTTGCATATATCAAGCATTTGTATATTGCACTGGTTAATGGCTGTGTTTTGTAATATTATAATGGAGATGATAAAATAAATGGCAAATAACACTACCTGCAAATATTCTTTTATTTAGGTCAAATTTCGACTGATTAAAAAATACTTACTGGGCTCGTTAATTATTTATGAAGTCAACCGTATTGTTCCCTATATTATATTTCATCCATCTGCAATTTAGTCTTACAGAGGCTAGCTAGGTAAAACAAGATGACTCGTACCTCAGGGTTGGATTCATCGGTACATTAATAATAAATTCGTGTGATACGGCAGTAGAATATAAATTTAACTCGAACGCGCAGACGCTATTGCTGTCAAAATCCTATTACAAATCGGTTTATTTTTGGTTAGTGTTTCGTTTTTGTGATTTAATTCATATTCTTATATGGGTATTTCGCCACACTAAAAACCGATAACACAATTAAAATTCTACCTGCAGACAAAGGCAACGCCACAGTAGTACTTGACACAACCACATACAACGAAAAACTTTTAACACTAAACTAAATAAAGATCAAACACATACAATAGAAACAAAAATATACAGAACACTTTACAAACACAGAGAACAATATTTTTTTTAAACTGTGTTGTCTAGATTGTAATTTTATTGAATATTATAAATTTTAATTAATGACAAGAATTGTTAAGTTTGTGTAGTAGGTATTTTTTTATTCAATGGTTAGTGTTTTTCTGGTGTAAAATTAATTGCTATTTGTACTTTGACCTGTATGAGCATTTCTATGTATTGATGCCAATAAATATTTGATTTGATTTGATTTGATTTGATTTGATTTGAACAATTTACAGATTTTGTAAGACGTACACTAACACCGCACTACAGTAAACCACCACATTTTTATGGATTACCAAAGATACACAAACCAAATGTACCACTTAGGCCAATAGTTAGTTCTATAGGTTCTCCTTGTCACAGTTTAGCTAAATATTTACTTAAGATACTGACTCCTATATCAGGAAATACAGACACGTATATAAAGAACACGCCCCATTTCCTTGAAAAACTTAAAGAAGCAAACATAAACACACAACACTTAATGGTTAGTTTCGATGTAGTTAGTCTCTTCACTAATGTTCCAGTAGACAAAACACTCAACATCATTAAACATAGGCTACAAAACGATAACACATTACATACACGAACAACATTAAACGTTGGTACCATTATGGAACTTTTAACAGTATGCATTAAAACGACATACTTTCAACTAAACAATGAATTTTACCAACAAGATTTCGGGATGGCAATGGGTTCACCTTTATCTCCCATTGTTAGTAACATTTTTATGGAAGACTATGAACAACAACATGTCTACACGTACACCAACAAACCAGTAGTTTGGTGGAGATATGTCGATGATGTTTTTGCAATTTGGCCTCACGGCATATATTTTACTTAACGAAGAAAAATGCGTGTCGTCTTTCTCAATATTTTTAGACAATAGTTGGCTATCGATTCTTAAAGATGAGATCAAGTAGGTACAGATATCAACAAACGTCAATGTCAAAAAATTCATTGGAGGTTGGTCGTTTTTCCTTCCAGTGAAAAAAAGATAAGTTTCTTGTTAGTTTTAATTGTTATTCGTTGATAACGAGGGCAGATTGTCCCTCGAAACGTTGGTTGTTAATATTTTCGTTATTTAATATTTTAATTTGCAGAGTGCCGAAATACCCATATAAGAATATGAATTATGAATTCACGCCACAAAGAAGTTTCAGAGATTATCTTTTGTGATTTAAACTAATAAAAGGTGTTTTATGAGCGATTTATCAGGTAAATTTTGAATTATCGCGCTCTTAGCGTCACTGATTCTCATCTGTTTGCAGGCAAAAACCTCCACTTCGTTGTTACAACATTAAATTGTTGTTGGAGCGTCACTTTGGGATCAACATAACCTCAAACTTGATTATTTATTTATTTATTTATTACAAGTATGAACGGACTCGAAGTCCTTTTACAGAAAAAAAAATGAAAAATAACACAACATTAATTCCGACGATAGTGACGACATGGCTCGTTCACTCAAAAACAAAAATAGTACTCCTCGCTGCGTTACAAAAGTGACTCAAACTAGGATCTAAAATATCACATGAGAGATCATTACACATGGCGCATATACGGGTTAGAGGATTGTTTAAGGTGTAGCACGACGTATAAGTTGACAAGGCAAAGGTGGTGACTGATCTCGAGGGCTGTGAAGGCACCTTGAACATCAATTTACTCAAAAGAAGGGGGCAGTCCAGTTGTCCATTTACTAATTTGTAAAGAAAAAGCAGATCAAAATATTTCCTCAGGGACTCGAGTGAGGGAATTTGTACCGTTATAGATATTTCTTGATAGTTGTGATCGCAAAATGGGTGCTGCAATCCCAGTCTTGTCGCTGCAATTCTAAAAAATTTATGTTGGACCGTCTCCAGCCGATCAATGTACACTTTAAAGTTTGGAGACCACACTATCGAGCCGAACATTAATAAGGGTCGCACAATCATAACATACAAAGTTTTAATAGCAGAAACAGACCTGAGTTCAAAGCAAACTCTCCTAATAAACCCCAAGAGTTGATTTGCTTTATTAACTGTGAAATCTATTTGTTGCGAGAAAGACAGTTTAGAATCGAAGATTACTCCAAGATCGCGGATAGTAAATACTCGAGCTAAGGACACCGAGTTTATTTTATAGTCCTCAGACAAGGGAGCTCTGGCACGGGAGAAAGATATACATTTACATTTCTCTGGATTTAAGTTTAGATCATTTCTCTCACACCAGGTTGCAAACCGATCTAATGCCCTCTGCAAAACTGCAGTGTCCTCGTCTGCCTCTATACGTTTGAAGATCTTACAGTCGTCAGCAAATAGCAACACTTCTACGTCTTTCAGAACTAAATGCAGATCATTAATGAACATGATAAATAGCAAGGGACCCAGATGTGATCCCTGTGGTACTCCTGAATAAACCGTAATTTCCCTTGAACATGTATTGAAAACCCTAACATATTGCACTCTGTTAGTTAAATAATTACGGAACCACTCTAATAAAGAGCCCGATATTCCAAAAGTATGTAGTTTAGCTAACAGTAAGGAGTGATTCACCGAATCGAATGCTTTACTAAAATCAGTATAGATGCTGTCTACTTGATGTTTATTTTCTAAAGAGTCAAGTATATATTGAGTGTAATACACCAAGTTCGCATCTATACTTCTCTTATTCATAAATCCGAATTGCCTATCCGTAAGATGAGGACAAATAACTCCTTTTAATTTATCTATTAACAAGGATTCAAATAACTTCGGAATTACGCTCAATATCGACATAGGTCTATAATTGGTAATATCGTTTCTATCCCCGGACTTATGGATAGGGGTAATGTATGATGCCTTCCATTCAGTAGAAAACGAACCTTCAGACAGCGATTTATCGAATAAAATTTTCAAAATCTGAGCACAGATAAAATTTGAGTTTTTGAGTAGAATAGGAGGAATACCATCCGGCCCTGCGCTCCTGCCAACATCAAGTCCATTTATCCCCGCAAATATGTCCGATAGTGAAAGAACAATCGAGTTAATATTGTATGGAGTCTGATCATCCAGGGTTACATCCACTAGACCATTTGAAGGCCTGTAAAAAGCTGAAAAATATTCAGCGAACGCGTTGGAGATAGAAATGGAATCATTGTACATGACTTGTTGAAAAGTCATTAGATTCGGAAGAGTATTAGTATTCTTTTTTGAGTTGACATATCTCCAAAAGTTTTTGGGATTTTGCGTGATGAAATTTTGTATGTTATCATTGTGTTTTTCAAAATCCATTTTCGCTAGTAGTTTGCATCTACGCCTCAAATTGGAAAATAAGGTATAGTAAAGCGGAGAGCAATACTTTTTGTATGCCATGTGTGCTTCCTTCTTTCGAGCAATTGAAGTCTTAAGCTCCTTACTATACCACGCTGGAAATGTTGAACTCCATTTGCGCTTTTTTTGAACAAATTGATCTATACATGTATAAAGATTACCATAAAAAATAGTAGTTAACTCGCAGCACGATAACGAAGAATCAATGAAAAACTCAGAATAGAGGTTATGGCAATTACTGGATATTTGAATTTTAATGGATGCTAAACTCTGCCTGGGTCTCGTTCATGAAGGTTTGCTCTCGTAGCTATGCGAATTTCCGGTTGCTAACACCGTTACTTTGGCTGAAAAACTAACCTGACTTCTTTGCAGGGCTGCGGTAACTCTCTCGGATAGCTGCTCCTGGTGATATCTGCCGTATGCGGGGTCCTGTGGTGCTGCTGGCTTTGTGGGGGCCTCCTATACGCTGTGCTGGTTTGCTGCTGCTCTAATCTTGGGCTCAGGAATTCAAAATGTGCCCTGGCTGATGTTCGAGAACTGCTCAAAGTCCTCGGAATGTGGTTGTTAAGCCATTTTGCAGTCTTCAGTCATTTAATTTACCATTTAAGCTTTTAGGGCAGCTTATTTATATTTCAAACCAGTTTCCAGCATTTTAACGTTTCATCACGTATCCTAGCAATTTTGAATTCGAACACCCTGTAGTTAGCGCAGTTACCTCGATTTGGGCCACCCTTTATGTCTTCCTTGTTACACCAGCTTTAATTTGTTTTTGTCCGGTGAACAATGCCGCCTTCCGATTGGCCGCCGAAGCGCTTGGTGACACTTTCGTTCTTGGCAGGCATTATTTTGTTTTACCCGGCTGCCTTCTTACGCTCTGATTGGCTGACGACTTTTGGGGGGCGTCGGTCGGCTGGGCGTCGTTGTGGCAGTTAGTTAGGAGCGAGCTACAGTTTTGAACGTGCAGTTTTCTGCTAGAAGGTTTTGCGGGAGCGACTCCGCCGCACCCTTCGGCCCTTGGCAGTCGTCGGGTGGCGGCACGGCTTTTGTTTTGAGTGGACTGGTACCGCGTGGCGTGGCTTTGGTTTCGCAGAAAATTCGGTTCCATTAATTAGGCCGTGATTCTTGTGCTGTTATACCGATTGTTGATATTGTGAATTTTTGTGACTTTGTTGAGACGTTGTCCAGCCGTACGTTTTCACATTGTTTAGTGTGGGGGGCGTGAGTGTTTGTTGGAATGCCAAGAACGCAAGCCTTTGAGTCTCCAATTTGCCACGGGGTCGCAGACCTCGATTAAGCGCCTTTTAGTCGGATTCTTCTCGTTAGGGGGACTCATTTAGCAGTGTTTTGTACCGGCGACGTTGTCATGTCGTTCTGCCTCCCGTTCGCACTTCGCATTACATGTGGCTGTGAGGATAAATCTCCATGCATCCGGCTCACAGCCTCCCGCCAAGTTGTCACAGTATTTGCTTCCCATCTCGTCCAAATATGCAGTATCTGGGGCAGTGGTCGCTACAGCGGCAAAGGACGTCAGTACCGCACAGCCAAGCTCTGTCAGGTATGGTCTGTATTACTTAATATCTGTCAGGTATGGTCTGTATTACTTAATAACGTTTGTTCGTGCAGTTTGATATTGATACGTGTTGCGTCGAATTAGCGTACAGTTGTGTTTTTTTACTGTCAGTTAAGATAGCTTATTTGCATAGAATGTATTATTCATACCGCTTCACGAAATTATTGTTGCTTAGCGAACAGTTGTGTTCTTTTACTGTCAGTTAAGATAGCTTATTTGCATAGAACGTATTGTTCATACCGCTTCAGGAAATTATTGTTGCTGTACAGTTTTTAGGTCACTTTCTGATATTAGTGTAAGACGTTGCACGACCATCGAACTGCCGTATTTACACTTTCGATTTACATGTGCCTTTTTGTATACAGTTTCTAATATTTTGTGTCAATACATGTCATGTCATTTTAAATGTGGTTTCCTTGTTATTATGCATGCACTCTGTGTGGTTTTGTGTTACAGTTGTAAGAGGAGTTTGGTCAGTTGCCAAGTGGATTTTCAAAAAGGTAGGTCCATTGTTGCTGAACCAGCCTGCTGTCCAGATTACTGCCAAGTGTCCGTTAGAAGGTAGGCCTACCTGATTTCCAGGTTTTTCTCTGGGTCTATCCTTATGTTTTCGCATGTCTATCAAACCGGGTGGCGTCCAATTTAATTTTATTGTTATTTACCGCCCCTCTTGCCGTTGCCCTTAGGTAATCTCGTAAAGAACCCGCCCTTGCTCCGCTGAATGCTTAGCCGGCATTATCTTGTTGCGGCATGGGCAGCGGCCTAGGTGAATCTTTGTACCGATTTTGTCAAATATCGACCGCGCCGGCCGTTTAGTTGTTGTATGAGCCGGTGCGGTGTCGTAAAGACCGTGTAAGACCGTAACATGGTCACGTCGATAAATTATTTTTAGGTGAGGAAAAATGTTCCCCACGTTCTCACAGGTGCACGAACAATTACTTGGCACAATGGTGCACTTTTTATTTACATTATTAATGGTTTACTAGGTATAAACTGTAAATTTCAGGAGAGCACATAAACTGCATGTCATTACTAATTTTTATTCAATTGTCTCTCTCTCTCTGGTCATTAATACCAATTGCCTATTTAACTTATACAAAACGAAAATTGACCAAATACAATACAAAAACTTAATTTGTCTTTATCACTCACGTAATTACACTGACTTGTTTTTTTAATTGTTCAGTTCCTGCACTAATTTGTTTCACATCCTGTTGTGTCCATTTCTTGTAATTTCTTATCTGTTCGCTTTTCTCCAAATTTTGGAATATTGCTGTCCCATAATTATAATTGCCCTGTTCTGTTTGGTTTATGCTCTTTGCAACGTATTATCATAATTCTGCTTCTATTACCTTTATTTAAAATGCTCATAAAACATATCCTATTTCATTAATCTGACATCTACACTTCAAATAACACGCACATATTATAAACCTTTCTGTGACAGTTCTATTTATTTCGGTTCGGCTTTAATTTTGCACAAACCTCTTATTTTTGGCTAGTTTAGAATTGTCGATTCCAATCTATGAAAAACGAGCTCTGCCCTTTGCCTTTTCTATTCAATTCAATTCATTACTACCAGCATTTCTTTGCAAATGTAATTACGAATTGAAATTTACGTTCAATCTTGCAGTTGCATGAACTACCCCAGCAGAGTTGAGTAGCGGGCTCAATACCATCTCAATATAAACACACACGAGAAAGTAAGTATCACACATCAGTTAGAAGAAACGGATTCTAGAATCATAGTTCTGCTCTGAGATCGTCGAATTCCCTGAGCTATATTTAACTGGGATCCCTACCATCAGAAGGCTAAGACCTGGGAGCCTAGTAAGCGGGAGTTTTTAAGCTATACGCTAATACTGCCCAGCACTGAGTCTCTTCTCATTATATGCTCTTTGCTACAGCTAAATTTTAGAGTAGCTAATATTTAGCTACTGTAAATTTTTGGTCATGGATAATTTCTTAGCCACTTTAACCGTGAAAATTTTTAGTACAGTGTGGGGATCACAGAAACTAAATTTTCCTTTTGTAGAATTTGAAGTTCGCTGACCACCCTGACCAAAGCGGTTGCGACCAGCGGCAAAATTCATTCAAGTGTTGATTTTTGACGCCTCCACCGCCTGCGGTAACGGGATTGTAATTCTACAAAGAGATATTCACCCCTTTGGCTATAAGTAACAGGATTGTCAATAAGTTGGGTCAGGTAGAACCCAATCTCTGGTGAGTACAATTAGCTACCGTCTTACCAAGTGCTTTCATTCTGGACTCGAGCCTTTCGTACACGCACCCATATAAAAATTAGTAATTTTAAGTTCCGAATAACTTTTTTGACCCCTAATTCTGAATTCTGATAAGAGTGCATAAAGTGAAATACCAAAACCTGATGATGGTAATCATATTAGATCATATAGTACTAATAACTAGAAAAAGGATATTGTCGTAAATTAAAGAATTACACCATGCAGGGGCCTAAGCATTATACAGGCCACTATTTAGTCAGCTTCTGGGCCTGGCACAGTTAAAGTCTATCTTTTTTCAACATGACTCACAGCAGGCTGCGACTTCTAATATTTTTCACAGTGTACTAACCTAACCTTAAAAATATCACTAATGTCACAGCACTCCTATTGAAGACAATGGATTCTGACGAGGAATTTATAAAGTTAATGGTTTAATTTATTGTCAAAGTCAAAGTCTGTTTTATTTGCGTAATGCTCATGTGTCATATCCCATATGGTTGGTCTTGCCTGGATTTCCAGTATTAGATTTTCCGTTTGGATATTGGTACCCATATTTACCACTAAGTTAAATTAGTACATGTATTGGAATGATATGTGTGTGTGTTACTGTTTAATTAAATAATATTATAATATAAGCCAAACCAAACCAAACCATTTGCAAAATATTTTTAGTCTTTAGTATAAAAATTGGACTGGTTAAAATGATATTGTATTGACTTATTCAAAATAAATGGTATGCCCGTGTGTATCTCATTTATCTACAAATCCCATGTTATTGAACGCTAGCTCTGGTAAAGCATGAGAAATACTCTATAATCTCAGGTTGAGTTCTCCCAATTAATTTATTATAGTGCGGTACTGGCACGACCTTGATTTTGACTGAGCGGTCGGTAAGTGAAGAATCTGTTGAAAATTTCTCACAAATTGACGTGATGTGCAGGTTACGTTTTAATTTGATTTAAATAAAAACAGTTTATCAACATTCGATAAGGTAAATTTTGAATTATGACTGTTTTCCCGGCATTAATTTGTCTTCTGTTTTAGCACTTGCGGGAACGCTATTTCAACTGTTTTAGGACAGCGTCCTTTGACTCGCATAACCTCACAATCAGATCCTATTTTCTATTTGTACAACAAATATTCCTCTGGAGCCGTAGGAATTACTTGAATATTGCTCGGTACTATCGCCTTTTATGCTGCATGTAGCTTTCCAAGGTCTAACAGCGCTTATTTTAATAGATTTTGGGTATCTGGTTTTGTCCGAAAGCCTCTCTCGCAGGAAACGACGCCGTTGATGTGGGGAAGCTGCTGTAGGCCCCCTGGTGATGATATCTCTGGAATGCAGCCTTACGGAGCTGTTTGTTGCCCTGGGATGCTGGCCTGGTTTCCCCAGTGGTTGTCCTCGTAGCACGCAGACTTCGGAAACTTCAAGTGGATAGTAGCCGATTTGGTATCGGACTGCCTTTCGTGGATTTCAAATTTTCGGTGATGGATTTTATTGCAAATATTACCACACGTTCTCTGAATTGCACTGATTAAAATGAGGTACTTTTTATAATAAAATATAAACATTTATTGTACGAAATTAAAATTTTAAGGAGAGCACTTTTACAACCTCCTTCAAACTTAATTCATTCATTTGTTTTTCTCGTAAAACCGTTATTAACAATTGAAATACCGACACTACATTAAAAAACGGATATTAAGCAAAGTCAATTACATTCCTTTTACATCTAAAATTACTTTTAATTAATATTTGTACAAATTGTCTTAAATCTAAAATTAATGTTTGTTCATTTTACTAATTATGGTCTATTGACGCCACTTGCACGTTCTTATTAATCACTTGAATTGTCTTTCACTCGCGATTGTATTGACTAGTTCTTAGATCACTTCCTATTTGCACTTTTGGTTCCAAACCCCTGTGTTCTTTTCTTGCCAAAACTTTAATATGTTTGCTTTTCCTACTACATTTGGTTTCATAGCTTAAGCTTTCAATTGCATCGTATCATAATATAATTCTGGATTTGATTTACCTTATGTTAGATTGTTCATAAACAATGCCTGCTTATTTATTCTGAATTCGTTTGTACACTTTCATAAGACACCACAGGCTGAGGGTAAGCCCAAAGCAATAAAAACGCGATCAGCACGTGGTTTGGACGAGGGTACAGGCGACGTTCGCACTGCATGACGCATCGTGTGTTTAGTCCGCTTTAAATACATAGAACCTATCTAATCACCGGCTCGGCGTGAACCGCTTCGTGTGTTTTCACTCTAAATGTCATATTCATTGCATATCGATACAAAATGAACCGATATTTGGAAAATAGTCCACAAAATGTATTTTGAGGTTATGATTTTACTCGGTAAATGTTTTTCTCAATATTTGTTGTTTTTTTGGCAACGTCCCTCGACAAATTAACTTTGATCAAAAACTTTCGTAAAACATTTTTACTGCCAAAATAATTTGCTCTTAATATATTACTAGAACGTGTTGGCCAGCTTACGTCTGGCCCTGCCAGCGTAAAGAAACGGTGAACAATAAAAATGCTTGCTTAAGCTGGTAGCCAGCCGACGTCCGGCCCTGCCAGCGTTAACAATACAAATGCTTGCTGCGTCGCCACTTGTGCGCAGTCGGCATGTGCGCGGTCGGCATGTGCGCGTGCCAGTGCTTACGGTCTGGACGGCCGGCGGCTGGCGACCGGCGGCATCAGCTCTTATAATATAAGATTACTGATAAATATAGAAAGTAGACGGTTAAAAGGATTTATCCGTCTGAATCAACAGCCCCACCATAAACCACTAACCTTATTCTTCTTGCTAGGATGCTGATAGAGGCAGAAGAAGGCCTGTTCCAAGTGAATGTCAATCTTATCTCGCAACGGTTCAAAGATTGGAGTGTCCAGGCGATCCAAGATTGTATCTATTATAAAGTGCAAGAGTTGCCCTTGAGACGTCAAGCACCAGCTCTTTGGACCTGCAAAGACTTAATGACCTACCACGTATAAAGCAAATGGTCGAATACTACCTAAAAATTCATGTGCAGAAAACAGAACTGCTATGGAGGGTGGGACTTCCCGCACTCGCACATCGACCCCGTCGCCGCTGTTAATTTTTCGTTTTTTCCGTACGTGGCTGACCACATTTCTAGCTTGAGCCCGATGCTCTTCCCTGGAAAATATAAAATATAACAGCAGATCTCTGTGTACACTATGACAAACTAACCTCACTAAGACATAATGCATCACTATCCAAGGCAAAATGGACCCCAGCGGAACGGTCGAGGCACCTTCAACGTTTAGTTGGTGACAAACAATGCGGCACAAGCTGTCTATTAGCCGATGCCTCTGTTCTTCTGATAAAACATCCACTAAAAAGAGACGTTACAAAAGGCCATTTTGAAGAAATAAAAACTCACCTATGCTCACGGTTTCTTCCTTAATAAGTTCATGCATCATATCGAGGCATTTACCCAGGACCAGTTCCCATTTATCTTGATCTTTCAGAGGCTTCACGAAATGCTTAACAGCTTCGTGTAGGCACTTTTCAGTCCATATGAAGCAGTCAGTCCTGTTAATGTACCACAAGGAGTCCATGAGCATCCCCAGCTGAGCTGGCCGGCCCATTCTGCCACACGTCGGGGGATTGCCGATGCACAAAAACGTCGTCTCCAGGATTTCGGCCACTTCCATGTAGCACTGTGAATTGTAGAGTTGCTCCAGGCGACTCAAGGAGTCGATCCTACAAAAGATGAATTTAATGCTGTTCGAATATTATGCCCTGCGACTAGCAGGATACACTACATACCATGCATGTTAAACAACTTCACCTTGCAATGCAAGCCAACAATATAACACTGCTGTCAACTGGCCAGCCGACTTACTGGCCCTCAGACAGAAGAAAACACCTGATCTTTTAAGGTGGCATTACACGGCCTGTGGAGCGACGCGCCTGGCGCGTGGTATACGGAGTAACGCGCCGATGCGTACATGTACTACTCTATGGGCTACGTGTTTTTTTCTAAGTGTGCCAAATTTACCACCCATCTACGGGAACCAAAACGCCGGCCGCTCTCACGGCGCGAGGTGCGTCAAGTCCCACGCCAAGGGCGTTGCCCGCGAGCTGTGTAATGCAAGCTTTAGACTTCTGTGTGTTAAAATCTGGGCCTAATACTCATGTGACCCTTTGAATTGTCAATTACCTGTTCTCGTAACACTGAGTGCAAATGTAATATGGAGAACAAGACCACCATAACTCCATACCAAAAGAACCAATTGGGAAGTGTTTAAAAATTCATTACATAATGTACAATACGCTCCCCGACACTCAAAACAACAGAAGAGTTAGATGAACTTTTCGAGAAGGAAAACTGCTCAAAGAGGAAAGAAACACAGCAATAGGCAAACATCACAGAGTCTCTCAGCAACTAAAGATACTGACTATTCACTGTGGAAAACAACGACAAATATTAAACAACGTAATTCGCCACTACGATTAGACAATGGTGGCTGGTCAAGTCCCCGAATACGTGAATTCTTACCGACCAATCAGCTTGCTACCGGTTTTGTCTAAAATATTTGAGGTGCTCCAACAAAAGTAATTGATACCTTAACACCTGGGACGATAAACTCTGACGTAGAGGAGAAACGATTCTGTTCAGCGGTATTCTTAGATGTATCCCAAGCATTTGCTAAGGTGTAGCACCCCGGGCTGTTATGTAAAATGACAGTTACCGCAAAACATATACAATCTACTCAAATCTTACTTAACCAACAGGCAGTTCTATGTTAAACATCATGATGAATACACAAATTTGTCACCTATACAGTCCGATGTGCCACAGGGAAGCGTTCTTGGGCCAGTCCTGTACCTGCGTTTTACAGCGGAATTACCAGTATCTCCATCTACAACCGTAGCAACATTCGCTGATGACACGGTTGTGTTGGGATCGCATAAAGACCTAAAAAGGGCATCAGCTATTCTCCTACATGTGACTTTCACAATGAAAAGAGACAGCTGTCCGCCAATAGCCTTAAATAATCTTCAAATACCTCAAGCCACTCATGCAAAATATCTAGGAATTCACCTAAACAGAAGATTGACATGGAGAGGTCATACTGAAGCAAAAAAAAATAATTTAAAACTCATCGGACGACAGTCGTCACTCAGTTTAGAAAACAAACTTCTTTTATATAAAGCCACTTTAAAACCGACATGAACTTATGGGGTTCTGCGTCAACTTCAAACATCGAAACCGGGAAAAGACCCTACCCAGTATAGTCAATGCCCCGTGGTTTGTCACCAATGCAAACATTAGAAGAGACCTCCAGATCTCTACAGTAAAAGAAGAAGCGCATAAAAGTAGTGCGAAGTACAGTGGAAAAACTGTATCCAAACCGGTTAGTATGTAGGCTAATTAATGAACCTAACGATACGCGTTTAAGCCATCAAATAGAGTCAACAGATTTTAACCGAAATGTGTTTAAAATAAGTAAGATGTTAAAATTAGAGGTATGATTTACTGAATGACTGCCTACATGTTATTATGGTATAAATTGTTATCAAATTTTACTTATTGTTTTTAGTACAGATTGTAAATAAACTGGGAGATTTAAAAAAAATATTCAAACAGCTCTCACATTTCCAAGTGTCTAAGCAGTTTCTCGGTGATTTCGGCAGAAACAAACACGTATTTCTCGCAGTTGAAGTAGCACAGTCGGAATTTCGCACCGGTCTTTTCCTCGTGAGATGAAATCGCCTCCTGAATCTAATTTAAAAATTGTTTTTGAAATGGAATGCACTAATCGAACTGACATTACCAGATGCAAGAAGCGGATGGCTAAATAATTTTCGTTGGACTTCCTGAATATGTGGGCTCGTAACCAGTGCACTCGTACGAAAAACGACACATAATCATCTGCCCAGTTCTCTTCCCAGGTACTAAGCAACTGTAAATGGCCTAAGGATGTCGGGTGAAGGCCGTCTTCTGACTTTGATTCTCTACAAAAAAGATGTTTATGGTTAGTGTGAAACTTGCCTTTTCGGACAACTCTTATAAGCAGAGATACCCAATAATTTTTATTAGCTTTTTATTATCGAGAGATTTGTACCTATATAGAAAATTATAGGAATTAGGTTTGGAATGTGACGTCAATTCGAGTAATCAAGATATTCAATTTATCGAAGTTCAAAATATGAAAGTTCGACTGTATTTAGATACTGTTTTCTGTTAAGTGGACAACTCGATTAAGTCAATTTTTTTTTAAACCATCAGGAATTGCTTTCAGTTTATGTCAACAGTTTAAAATTGCGAAATCATTCTCAAATTCTCAAGATCGTTTTAAAATCCTGAAAGCCTTTTCAAATTATTTTATTAAAAATTGTTTTCCAATTCTAGTGGTCATTTCAAATTCTAGCTGTTGTTTTGAAATACTCGAGCTTGTTCTGAATTCTCAAGGTCATTCTAGATTCATAGAGCACTTCTAAAATAATCAAGGTCATTTTAAATTCTCAAGGCCACATTAGATTCACTATGCCAACATTTTAAAATTATCAAGATCGTTTTTCAATTCCCAAACTCATTTTAAAATTCTCTCTTTTTAATATCCTCAAAGCCATTCAAAAAATCAAAGTTACTCTAAAATTCTTAAGACCATTCTAAATTCTCAGTCGTTTTAAAATATCAAGGTCATTTTAAAATTGTCCAGATTGTGTTAAAATTTGCATCATCGTTTTAAAATAATCAAGGTCGTTTAAAAATTCTTAAGGTTGTTTTAAATTCCCCAACCGATTTAATATTTTCAAGAAGATTTTAAAATTATCAATGTCGTTTTAAAATATTCAAGGTCGCCCTAAAAATCTTAAGGCCTTTCTAAATTCTCAGTCGTCTTAAAATATTGAAGGTACTTGTAGTATTCTCAAAATCGTTTTAAAATATGCAAGGTCATTTTAATATTCCCCAGGTTGTTTTAAAATCCACAAGATTGTTGCAAATAATCAAGGTTGCTTGAGTATTATCAAGATCGTTCTAAATTCTTAAGGCGCTTTTAAAATGATCAGACGTTTAAAAATTCTTAGTCGTTTCCAAATTCTGAAGCTGTTTCAAGATTCTCAAAGACATTTAAAAATGATCAAAGTAGCAATTTAATTCTCGACCTCTTTTAAAATTATTAACGGCGTTTTAATATCCTGAAGGTCATTTTAAAATAATCAGCCACCCTCAAACTATTAAGCCATTCTAAATTCTCAGTCGTTTTATATATCAAGGTCATTTTAATATTCCCCAGGTTGTTTTAAAATCCACAAGATTGTTGCAAATAATCAAGGTTGCTTGAGTATTATCAAGATTGTTCTAAATTCTTAAGGCGCTTTTAAAATGACCAGACATTTAAAAATTCTTAGTCGTTTTCAAATTCTGAAGCTGTTTTAAGATTCCCAAGGACATTTAAAAATTATCAAAGTAGCAATTTAATTCTCTACCTCATTTTGAAATTATTAACGTCGTTTTAATATTCTCAAGGTCATTTTAAAATAATCAGCCACCTTTATTTTAATATTCTCAAGGTCATTTTAAAATAATCAGCCACCTTTAAACTATTAGGCCATTCTAAAGTCTGTCGTTTTAAAATATCAAGGTCATTTTAATATTCCTCAGGTTGTTTTAAAATCCACAAGATTGTTGCAAATAATCAAGGTTGTTTGAGTATTATCAAGATTGTTCGAAATTCTTAAGGCACTTTTAAAATGATCAGACGTTTTACAATTCTTAGTCGTTTTCAAATTCTGAAGTTGTTTTAATATTCTCAAGGACATTTAAAAATTATCAAAGTAGCAATTTAATTATCGACCTCATTTTAAAATTATTAACATCGTTTTAATATCCTCAAGGTCATTTTAAAATAATCAGTCACCCTCAAACTATCAAGGCCATTCTAAATTCTCAGTCGTTTTAAAATATTCAAGGTCATTTTAATATTTCCCAAGTTGGTTTGAAAATCTACCAGATTGTTTACAAATATTGTTAAGATCATTTTAAATTCTTAAGGCGCTTTTAAAATAATCAAGGACGTTTAAAAATTCTTAAGGTCATTTCATATTCGGAAGTTGTTTTAAGAGTCTCAAGGACATTTTATAATAATCAAAGTAGCTATTTAATTCTCGACCTCATTTTAAAATTATTAACGTTTCAATATCCTCAAGGTCATTTTACAATAATCTTAGTCGCCCTAAAATTCTAAATTCTCAACAGGGCCGGGGTCACACTTTGAGCCCGAGTGAGTAGTAGGGTGGGGGGGGGGGGGTAGTTCCAAGTGATGTTTCACAATACACTCATATGAAGGGATGAGGGATACAAGGTTACGATCAAAAATTGATAAAAATATACTGTGAGATGTCACAAAGTTCAATTTATTTGCTTTCATTTAAAGATACAAATAAATCACACAAATTTTAGGTTTTGTTCGAAAGTTTCGAGTAGGTAATTACCCACACGTCTATTTTCGAGTGGGTAGTACTACCCATACTACCCACGTCAACCGCCGGCCCTGATTCTCAAGTCATTTTAATATTCTCAAGGCTGTTGTAAACAGTCAAAGTCGTTTTAACATATTCAATCTCATTTTAACATTCTCGGGGCTGTTTTAAAATCCTCAAAATTGCTTTGAAATTTTCATTGTAAAATATTCCAGCTCGCATTAAAATTCTTAAAGCCGTCCTAAATTCTCAAGGTCATTTTATATTCTGAAAAGTTGTTTCTGAATTCTAGAGATCCTAGCCTTTTCAATATTTTTAATTTTTAGAGTTGTTTAAAATTCTCAAGGTTGTTTTAAATTCCTAGCCACTTTAAAATTCCCAAGGCCGTACTAAATTGCCAGTTTCAAAATATTCAAGGTCATTATAACATTATCAAGGTCGCCTTGATATTCTCATGCTCACTTTAAAATTCGCAAAAGCATTTTTAAAATATCAGTTTGCTTTAAAATTCTTAAGGTTGACCTGAATCCACAATGTCGCATTACAATTCTCTTTGAAATTCTAAGACGATTTGAAATTCTTAAGGTCGTTTTTAAAATTCTCAAGATCATTTTAAATACTAAAAAGTTGCTTCTTCAAATTTTCACCAACATTGCGAAAATTTCAAGATGGTTTTAAAATTCTCAAGGTTATATTAAATTTCAGTCGTTTTGAAATTCATATGGTGGTTTTAAATTCTAAAATTCTAGAGGTTCTAAAATTCTTATTAGTAATATCCCTAGTGCATGCCGAATTGTCGATGCAATCGACAAAATTAGAATCAATTTGGTATGCAAGAGGGGTATTTTGCAGACTATTTCCCGAACAAAAGTTAACAGGGTCTTCTTTCCCCGCTAATTTGGCAGTGGTTTCGCTAGATAGTAGGTGGGGACAGAAGGAATATCGTTAATCCATTCATGTGCGTCACTAATTAGATGACAAGGCAATTTGCAGTAGTGCAAATTATCGATAATTTGCACTAGTGCAAAATTATCGCATAATTGGGATCTGATTGGATGAATCTCAGAAATATAAAAGATTTGATTGGCTTAAAGTGTGTGAGGGAAATAGTCATAGATATGTCAAAACTGTAAAGTCATTTTAAAGCGCTCAACGTCGTTTTAAATTCTCAACCACTTGAAAATATCCCAGCTCGCTTTAGAAATCTTAGAGTTGCCCTAAATCCTCAATCACTTTTAAATCTCACAGTAATTTGATAAAATTGTTTCCTCGAGATCTTAAAACTCTCACGGATATTTCTTTCAGGGTCATTTATAATTCTAAAGATTGTTCTAAATTCTCAGTCACTTTAACATTTCCAAAGGTGTGTTATAATATTCCAGCTCGCTTTAAAAATCTTAGTTGTCCTCTAAATTCTCAGTCACCTTAAAATTCTCAAGAGCGCTTTAAAATTCTCGAGGACATTTTAAACCTCTAAAAGGCACCTTTAAATTCTCAAGGCCATTTGATAACAAATTGTTTCCCAATTCTAAAAGTCCTAAAATTCTCACGGATATTTCGTAATTATCGGTCGCTTTAAAATTCTGAAGGTCGTATTAAAATTCAGCCGTTTTGAAATCGTGTGGTAGTTTTAAATTCTAAAGTTTCCCAATTCTAAAGGTTCTAAAATTCTCATCGATATATCGAAACTGCCAGTCATTTTAAAGTTCTCAAAGTCATTCTACATTCTCAGCCACTTTAAAATTCCCAAGGACGTTTTAAAATATTCCAGCTCGCTTTAAAAATCTTAGTCGCCCTAAATTCTCAACCACTTTTAATTCTCAAGGGTAATACCACAAGAGGTGAACATTTTTTGACATTTTTTTCGTTCACATGCAAATTATTACGTTTAAATTTCTCGACACCAAAACTGCGTTAAAAATTCCGCGAGACCGCAGGTCGAATGGAATTTGAGTAGTTTTTGTTGAGAGAAATTTGTATTAATTTGCCGTTTCTGACAAATTGACCAATTTTCATTCTTCATAGTGTTGAATAATCAAAGTAGTTTGATAAATTTGTTTCCTAATTCTAAAGATCTTAAAACTCTCACGGATATTTCATCATTGTCAGAGTCTTTTTATAATTCTAACAATCGTTCTAAATTCTCAGTCACTCTAAAATATTCAAGGGCATTTTAAAATATCCCAGCTTGCTTTAAAAATCTTAATCGTCCTAAATTCTCAGTCACGAGCGCTTTAAAATTCTCGAGAACATTTTAAAACTCTTAAAGGCACCTGTAAATTCTCAAGGACATTTGATAACAAATTCTAGAAGTTCTCACGGAAATTTCATGATTATTGATCGTTCTGAAGCCCATATTAAATTTCAATCGTTTTGAAATTCTCAAGAACGTTTTAAACTGCGAAAAGTTGAATTCCAATTCCAGAAATTTGTCTAAAATTCTTATGGTTGTTTTGAGATTCTTAGTGGTTTTATATTGCAAAGTTCCTTTTAAATTCTCTAAGATAGTTTTAAAATGTTCAAGGTTTCCGAAATTCTAAAAGACGTTTAAAGTTTTTAAGGTTATTTTAAAATGTTCAAGGCTTTGAAACTCTCAAAGCGTTTTGAATTATAAAAATTTTTGTCCAATTCTCAAGGTCATTTTCAATCCTTAATGATAATTTCAATATTGTAATAATTATTTTGTAATTCTCGTGATTCGTTTGACATTTTTATGTTTGTTTCGAGCTTATTACTGTTGATTTAAAATTCTGATCACAAATTCTCAATGATGTTATAAATCTTCATGTTTGAAATTCTCATTATGATAGTAATTTTAAACTGTAAAGTCGCTTTCCAATTCTTGAAGTTGCTTTATATTATAATCAAATTCAGTTCTCAAGATCATTGATGAATTATAATTTTATTGTATGTTAAGAGCTGAAAGTGCGCATGAATATTGCTGGTTGTGGTGCAGCCGAACTGTACTTACTTGGCATTTGTCTGATAAAGAAATAACTCCCCGTACAGTAACGTGGCAAGAGCGTCATTCTTTAGCTCTTCAAATGTAACCTCTCTGCTAAATAGTTGTGGATGTTCGAAATGTTCCCTGCAAGTCGAAAGAGTTAGGTTAGGTTAGGTTGAATAAAAACTTTCGTACCTATACATGTGATAAGCTGCGATGTAAATGGAAACTAAGTCCGGGGGCCATTTTCGGTGCCATAAAGAGGCTAACGAATAAACATACTCCTCGATTAAGGAGACAGCATCACAACATTCCCATTCTTTTGTCCAAAATTTCAGTACGTCGTCTTTTTCTTCTTGAGAGCCAAAATACTCTTCCCTTGAAGATTATTATTTAATTAAAATTAAAGCTGCAATAAATAAATAGAAATTTCACTTACTTGCTTTGAACTGGAGAAGGAATCGGTGACAAACACGTGGCCGTCTGAGTGTCGACGAACATTTTGTACATATCCATGGTGTTCATCGAATCCTCTGTGTTACGGTTTTTTTCCACTTGTAATCCGCTGGGGCTAAAGTAACAAACAGCATAAACCAATGTTGAAAACTTTAAAGCAAACCATACCGTAAATGAGAAGGAATAATTCGCTTCAGTGCATCCTCCACGGTGAGATCTTTCTCAGATTTCCCCTTCTTAACATTTTTTCTCTTGCTATGCCACCCCCATATCTGTAAATCCAGCAATAAATCCCTGCGGCGCTTGGCACCACGCTTCTTGTCATTCTTCTGCTCGGAATTTTCTTCCTGATCTTCAGTGTCCTGATCCATCTAAAATTATTAATTAATATAATGAAATTATTGTGAAATGGTTACAACAGGATTTTCCCACCTCATCATTATCCTCAGCTTGACTGCTATTTAGATTTTCGACACCAGAATCGTTGACATCTCCATTATTTTCGCTGTTCATCGACATACGGCGCTCAATACTCTGCTCGTCGGCTTTGACTTCACTTTCGTGATCGGATTTTACTTCTGCATTAACCTCGTCCTTGGTTTCCTCCATAGGACAATCGCTGCTAATGGGTTCTGTCAGAGTTATCTTTTCACAGTCCGTCTGGCTCATAGCTTTACTCAGATCAACTTTGCAAAAGTGACTCTATTGGCATAAAAATTTGTTAGTAAAAGAAATTGTTATTCACAAATATTACCATTCCATTATCAGAAATATATCTATGCAAATCTGTGAGTGTACGGCCCAATGCCAACCAAGTAAATTCCTCCAAAGGCGTCGGTAATGGAATGCAAGGCAGCGGTTTTGGAGCTAGAGCCTGCTCGACTTCGTTGATACGATCGCACAGCTTTTGAACATCCTCAATGCATTCCTTTTCATCAGACTCATCGATTGGAGTGTCCAAATCAGGTTCTAAAATGCTATTCATGGTGTAAATTAGCCGTAATTTGGAAATGCAGAAACATACTAGTCTGGATTGTAGAGCTGGTAATATTCGCGGGTAGCTGGGTTGGATTCATAGATTTGTTTCCTCAGCACAAGTCCCCGTATGTAATCGGGATCCAGCACCAGTGCTTTAGTTATGTAAAATAAACATCCGATTGTGTCTCTAATGGCATATAGAAGAGTGATCAGTTGGTCGAGGCATGGCCAGTGTGATTCGCTACACTCCAGTCCCTTGAAATGCGATTATTACAATAATAATAATACATGATATCAAAATGTGTTTTAATGTATAAAATAAATATACTGCTCTCACCAAACTCTCGCAACAAATTTATATACAACCGATCCAAAACAATTTGAAGAGAGATACTGTACAGGACTATTGTAATTTTTAATAAGCTTAATACTTACATCCTGTACAAGACTGATTAAAAGTAAATAAATAATTGTATAAATGGGTTCATTGATTGTAGTGTTTTGCCCCCTATAGTAATTCGCACATCTGCAAGTAAAGTTATTTATGGCTAGCTTTCAGTAGGCATGAAGACTCAAATCTGCAAGTTAGATTCACCGACATGTTCATATTTAAACTCCCGTGTTACGCCACTGGGCTGTGAAATTAAAAAGCAGCAACGCGCAGACTCACTACGCTGTCAATTTATCTATCAACAAATTGAATTTTCGTGCGGTTCATTTCTGGTGTATTTACAAGTTAATTCAAAAGCAAATCTATGAACAAATTATCAGGTAATTCGAATCTCGCACTTTATTAAGCGTCACTAGTCGTGTTTTGTTTTTAGATCGTTCGCGGCTTCCTGCGAATTCGATTGTTTTGAACGCGTCCTTTCAGGTGAAAAACGTAACCTCAACTTATATTTTTACAATTTCTGGACCTCATGCTATTTTTTGAAGTATTGTAGGACTGGGATCGGCTTCCTCTTATAGGACTCGTTCCTCATAGTAAGTTTCAAAACTATAGCTTTGCAACACTAACCTGACCTTTCTTAGGCTGCGGGAACTGGCTCGGAACAGCTTCTTCTGATGCTCGCTGCTGGAAGCGGAACCCTAGGATGCTGGAACTGCTGCGGTGTACTCCACACGGTGTGCGGACGTGGTGCTACCAAAATTTCAAACGCCTGACCTCAATTGTGCTCAAAATCTAATGATCGTAAACTTCTCGTCGTTGGCGAAGTGGTTCGGAAGGTGGTCGCAGATGATAATTTTTAGGTGATGGATTTTCACACCCACATTCTCACATATGCACTACAAACTCCTGATCACGATGGTATAATTATTTTTAATTTATTTCAATTGTAAATGGCTTAAAACTCAATTAATCTAGTACAAATCAGTTACTTATAAACTAAATTTTAACTTATATTATAAAAATGTACAAAATCTTAATTCTAAAATTATTGTTTGTTCACGTTCGTATTTAAACTAAGTTATAGCGCCACTCACTAAGTTTTATTTGGATTGTCTGTTCACTTGTCACTTCACTGACTCATTTTTTTAAACACCAATCTCATTCATTTCCTGTTGTGTGAATTTCTTGTATTTTATAATGTCTGCTTTTCACCATTTTTCAAATATTACCGTTCCATTTTTGATAGCCTTATTCGATCTAGTATTGTGCTCTCTTTGCACTGTATTAAGAACATTCTGTCCTTCTTACCTTTATTTAAAAAGTTCATAGAACTGTATTTATTCAATTATACTGACATATAAATTTATTTAACACGCATGTAATAAACCCTTTGGTGATAGATTTGTTGAATTTTGATTGGCTTTACTTTGCACCAACCTCTTAATTTATGCTAATTAATATTTCTGTGACTCTAATTTACGAATTGAGCTCTGCCTTATTGCCATTTATTCTGAAATAATTCCATTTAATATCGGCAATGCTTTACTAATGTAGTTATGAATTAAAATTTCTGATGTAACTTCTTGCAGTTGCCTGATTTACACAAGCTCTGTGCTTTATTGACTTGCTTTATTTATCTATGCTGCAAGCAGAGTTGAGTAACGGGCTAAATACCATCTCCATATAATGTGTATGCAAAATATTG
Organism: Agriotes lineatus; assembly: GCA_940337035.1. Classification (NCBI taxonomy): domain Eukaryota; kingdom Metazoa; phylum Arthropoda; class Insecta; order Coleoptera; family Elateridae; genus Agriotes; species Agriotes lineatus. Next base: position 15,926 of record CALNHX010004476.1, on the reverse strand, counting down.
TCTTCCTCCGACAAATAGTTTTTGAGTTATACCGCCAACAGACAGACAGACGGAATTGAGAAAACCTGCATTTCGTCATCACATTATTAGTTTGGTTCAATAAAGAATTCAGAATGTTGTCAATCTCAGGTCTTATTAAAAATGTATGCTGTATATTATTTACTAACAAAATAAATGGTTTATTGCTTTTTCTATTTCATTTATTAGCAATAAAATTTTAAAATAATTGCTCCGGTCTAGCATGAGAAAACTCAGCATCAAAGGGTTAGGTTTTAACACCCAGTATAACAATTACTGTTGAGTATGATTTATGCACAAGTATGGCAAACGTCCAAAAATCCCGATCTGAAAATTTTAACCTCCAAATTGACAGCAAAACACAGATGGTCATACAAACAAGAAACAGCGTAATTGAATTCAAAATTAGCAACAAGCGATACATTTCGCATCAGGTAAATATGCAACGTAGTATTTAGCTGACCTGGTTGTTTTTGTGACGTAACAAGGATGCGGACTCTCTTTTGTTCAGCTTCCTGCAACTCGATCCAAATCTGACGCCCACCCGCAAAATCAAGGGATGCTACCTCAATAAAATTTCTCTGGATGAATCCACAACCTCGAGGACCTCGTGCGGAATCTCCTCCAAGTACTGCACAACTTTGAAGGCCTCTCGAAATCCCCTTGCTAGTCAAATCTACCTCGAAATGTAGGCTTCGTAGGCTGGATACTTTTCCAAGGGACACCACAGTGATTACACAAATCTGGAATTCTCCTGACTTCTGATTTCTGGACGTAGACACCAAGGAAGGACTCCTCTACACGATGCACATAAAATTTCAGCCGGCCGATGTCTCAAACTCCTCGAAAACCAGCCCCAAAGTTGGATTCACTTGGACAAACTTTCAATTTCAAATTCCTCTTCACGGGGATATTATAACACGATGAAACTTTGCACAAAGACACTCTGCAGAATGGTGATTAAATAAAAACAGCTATTGGACTCACACAAATACTTTTATATTCAAAAAAATTACAACTTTATAGAAGCCCTACTTGCACACAGCTATCTTTTATTATGGCTTGGGTTAACCACCTAACAATTGAACATCACGTATCTTAGCAACTAAATTACAACTGTTTTGAAGTAAGTTTTGGTACAATTATTTTACTTATAAACTCTACTGTTTTCTGTAATTGTCAATTCGTAACACTTTATAACCTTAAATCTCTGCTTTTTACACTTTAGTTTTAAATAGCACTGTTTCACAGTTTTGATTAGTGCTGCACTATTGTTTTTTGTTCTAAAGTAGGTTGCCTTGTCATGTTCTTTGCATTCTATGCTTCCTTCACATCGCCTTTCACCTTTCAGCTGCGTTAGCGATTGCTGGCCTCTGTATCTTATTAAATTCACATTATTATCTCGACTTTACAATGTTAACTCTGTCAGTCCACATAAATTAAGAGCATTTGCCAGAACGAACACAATTTATGAAAATCTTGTTAAACATAACCCTTCGGATACTGCTTTATCTAATTCTAACCTTTGTCAATCCAATTATAGTTACTGCTAATCATATCTTGTGCATTTATTAGTCTATAATACTGACTTTAATGTTGTAATAAACAAAATATAAATTCTGGGCTTATTTGAATTTTACTTTCATTTTCGTATCTTAGTTATGCAACCAGAATTGCTGTGGGCATTAAACCATTGCAATATGTGTGAAAATAAGATGAAAATTCCAGTGAGAAAAACGAAGTTACAATAATGATTATTGTATCAGAAATAAAAGTCCTTGATTGAATGGAAAGGGTTATCGGAAAGAATTACGTATAGCCTGTGCATTTTCTATGTGATTCTAGCAGGCTTTGGATTTTGTATGTTTTTAAAGTGTACACGTTTGTTTAACAAATGTCAATAAATTATCAGTAGTAATACTATACCTACTTTGATATTATCGGGTTATATGGCAATAACTTGTTGCACAATAATAAAAGAGTGTGAGTTTGACAGGTTAAATACTCCGACTGCGCAGCGGATTATTCTGTTCAAATTGTTATAAAAATTCAAGGAATTTCAAATATTTCAAGTGCTCGTTTTTACATTCTACCAGGAGATCATGAAAGACTGACCGTTTCAATTTTCCGTTCATTTCACTATTTTTCGCAATTTTTGACAACAGTTTTTTCAAAACTAACATTAGCATCTACGTTTGTGACAAAAGTAAGTCAATTCTACTTTTATTAATTATTGAAAGGTTTTACCAAATGTTTCGATTTTAGGTTAGAACTGTCGATTGTAATGATGCCATTTTCACTTGACGACAAGTTTCTTTTACAATCGTATCTCCAAAATGGAAATAAAGATGAAAATGGGAGGTGGGGAGTAGATTCGTGTATAGTCTGTATAGCCAATGGTGTTGCACATTTCGAGCATCAATTGAATTAAGAATGAATGATTTATTATTAGCATACGCTGCTATACACATGTCAATTAAAACGAAACTAACCTAATTGTGATATATTTAAAGCTAGTTATTTATTATAAATGAATAAATCAATTTAAATAAGTAGTATTATTTGACTTGAAGTTAGCTACTGTTTAATTTTGAATTAAACAGATATAAATTTCAGTCAAAATTTACGATATATCGTTCACAATTTAAAAGTCACTTTTGCTTTCATAATCAGTCGGTTTAAAGACCGCTATCACAACAGTAAGCATATTATATTACGAAATGACCTAGAACTTCAAGTTCATCGCACGAACTCGCAGACAACGCGGAACTATAATTGCTTACTACTTATTTTGCAATTTTAGAATCGTTCTAGTGAACTATACCTTTGCACTTTGAAATGTTTTTATTTAGTATCTAAGCAGTTATACTGTATAAAAGCCCATTTATTTTTGTAATAAAAGCAATCGACATTTACTGTTTGATTCAATTACATCAATACTACCCTTCCAAGCCTAAAATTGAAGTGTGAGGCTGCACTTCGGGTAGTTATCTAATTATCATCCCTTTAAGTGCCATTGACTACATTGGCTTAATACATGAATGCAGCAGGGCTGCCAATGACACAAACAAACGCTTTTTCCCGACCACAAAGTACTAAACTTACAGAGTGATTTTTTTAAAATCGCAGCAGGCCCTGGATAGCTTGAAACAGTTGGTAGTACTGAAGTGTATTGTCGGTCTATGTCAAATTCGAGATTTACAGGTTAAGTTTTGCGTCAGTGGGTGTAAAATGACAAACAAACCCCACCTACTAACCTCGACTTTGACATAGACTGACAATACACTTCAGAACTGCCAACTGATTTAGGCTATCCAGGGCAGGCTGCAATTGAGTTTTTAAAAAATCACTCTGTATATTTTGATGACGATTCATGCTTCATTACAAAAAGCTAATTCATTTCCATTCCTCTTGGTATCTGATTTTACAAGCCAGTCCTTAAAACTATTAATCTTTAACCAAGAATCACATTCACAGTTGACCTAAAGGACAAGATGGTCAAGGTTATTGTCCCCTAAGTCTACTCAAATATTTTTTCGCCCTTAAATCATCCAAATTCGAAAAAACAGCTTCTGGACGAATTTCCAACATTTAACCTTGATTTGACCTTTTCAAGGTCACTCCAACGAGTTATAAACTATCATTTTGGACATAAAATTTTCCGCTCTTTCTTAATCTGGCTTCAAAAATAGAGGTTCCCATTAAAAAAATAATTTTGACCTTCAAAAGACCTTAAAAGTTGACGCCAAGGTCAGTTATTAGTACAGTCAAATGACCCCCATCGTCCTGAATAAGTTTTGTCTGCACAATTTTTTTTTATTCGGCTTACCAACGGAGATATTCAGATGCGTCGATTAAAATTGCCCACCCTGTATATTGCAAAACTATATGAGTCATTTCAAGTTAAATAAGGCTGGGTACCGGTGGCGCTGTTGCTACCAAGACATTTCATGGAAGAATAAATATGTCAAGATGGGGAAAGCAACAATCATTTGTTCTCATTGTTAAAAATATGTACCGATGGGGCCAAAATTATATACAGGGGTTTATTATAACACGCAATTAGTAAATGCATTTATTTTAAAATGCAATTTGGTATGTAAAAACATAATATATTGTACGGGGGAAGTAATTCTGTTGATCAAATGGTATAAAGATTTCAGTTTACAGCAAGTATGTGGGTTATTACATGCCCTGTTGTTATTTCTGATGCTTCTTTTTCAGTAAAATTACGGTTTATATATTGCATTTTAAAATAAACGCATTTACACATGACGTGGCATACCCTTAGAGACCAATAGTAACAATAAAGTCCTCATGGAAACAAGAATACCACGTTGCGCATTAAAATAAATTCACTGTATAACAGCAATAAGATAACATGAACAAGAAAATAAAGCGTATATTGAAAACATTCCCAGAACGTAATCGTTTGTGACACATGCAATGACAGATCTGCACAAACGTACCTTCTGTAACACTTTTATACAGGGTGTATCTAATCGGTTGAACAACTACGATATTCTACGCCTAAAAATAAAACAGAAACCTAAGAACCATTTTGCATTTTACAGAGTATTTTTCAAAATATAAGCAATTTAAGATTAGTAAAATTGGCAACGTTACAGATAATAAATACATATGATGTTCATATGCACTGGCATGTTAGATAAAATAATATTATCTTTTACAGTGCGTAGCGTTGTTGCTACACGTTTTTATGTTGAAAATCGAAAAAATACAGCAAAAACAACCAATTGGTTGAATGATTTAAAACGACTCGCACTGTAATTTGATTAACAAGTGTTATTTTTGTAAATTTTTGCTATCCTGATGTTAAGAATGTAATGTCAAATTCGAGATTATCAGGTTAGGTTTTTCATCTGTTTTGACACAGACTGACACAAAACCTAACCTGCAACCTCGAATTTGACATAGACTTACAGCGCCACCAAGATATTATTCATACAACAAATATTTCAAAGCCAAGCTTGATTTCATTTTCGTTTGCCCACATGTTAGATAAGGCATCGAACTACCGAATAAATGTGGTTAACAATACCATTTAAGACTGATCTAAACATTAAAGCTACATAATTCATTTCACCACTCCTTACCTGTGAAAAGGCATAAGCTGCTTGTCGAAATTTATCCATTTGCAGAGCTAGTTTTCCTATTTTATGCCAAAGTGTAACATCCGTTTTGTCGAGCTCTGCAGCCTATAAATATTAAACGATCAATACAAGCAAAAACGCATTTTAACAAACCTTACAGACAAGTAACTCTCCAGTGCCGTTTTCAAGTCGCCTTTTTCTTTAGCGATACTTCCGAGATTGACGTAGCATGAATACTTGATGGTAGACATCGTTTTGGGCAAGCCGCCTTGACTTTCCAGTTGTGGAATATTTTCCTGGAGCAGCTGCTGCAGAAGCCCCTCGGCATCCTCAAGATTTTCATTGCACTGCAGGCGCAGTGCATTGTTATACAGGTCTAAAGCAATTTCCTCCTGCAAAAATTTAGTTTTTTTTGGTATTCACCGCAACATGTAGCGCTCCTTGTACCTGTGCTTCTCTTCTAATTGTGGGGGCATCTTCATCCGACAGAGAATCGCGGTTCAGTGCACGAATTTTTAACATTTTTATATTGTTTATCTTTAAAAACGGCTTGCACGAACACCATAAACAAAAAAAGTAGGGTTATAGAAAATGTAACTTTCTTTTTATAAGTTTTAGCCTTAAAGTATATCTCCTAACGGTTGTACGTTATACAAGTGTAGAGTATTCATAAACCATAAAATCAATACAAAATACATAACTTCTAACTCCTTATACTGTTTACACAGTGTCGGGATGACGGGCGCAATAATTATTTGTACTTAATCTTTTCATTTTATAAAAAATACAATGAATCTCGTTCGAATATAGCAATAAAAAATGCAGACTTTCAAAAAGATTGAAGAAGACGTGAACACCTAATATAGGCAACCCATTTAACACTGTAGACATTCAAAATCAACATATTTGACAATAAGCTACTTATGTGCAATTGTGCAAACATCATCTCATCTCTCATCTTTCAGCCTCCTTCTGTCCATTGTTGTTCGTAAGCCTCCTCTAGACGTTTGCAATCTTCTCCATTCTGGGACATTGCGATTCAGTTGGTTGTGATTCTTTTAAGGTCGTCTGACCATCTTGTTGGCGGTTTTCCACGGCTACGCTTGTCGGCTCTCGGTCGCCATTCCAAAATTTTTTTTGTCCATCTGTTGTCGTGTAATCTGGCCACGTGGCAGGCCCATCTCTATTTTAATTTTGTTATGCGTATTATAATGTCTTCTACACCCGTTCTCCTCCTTATTTCTTCGTTTCGGATTCGATCTCTTAGAGTCAACCCCAGCATTGATCTCTCCATTTTACGTTGTGTTATTTGCAGTTTCTTAACAGTTGTTTCTGTAAGAGTTACACCCGTATTCATAGTCGTTCGCCAGCGACTCGCTGGGTTTTTCCTACGCGCCGTACGAGAATTAACACTGCATAGTCGCTCGCGCATGCAGCGCGTCGGCACCGCTCCGCCGAAAACCATAGTAACGCGCATCCTTTGTTTTACCGGCGAGCGACTATGCAGTGTTAATTCTCGTACGGCGCGTAGGAAAAACCCAGCGAGTCGCTGGCGAACGACTATGAATACGGGTGTTAGTGTTTCTGCCCCGTATGTCAAAACCCTAGGACACATTGGTTGAAGGCTCTTCGTTTTAATCTTATGAGAATGTCAGTTTTGAATATGTTTCTGAGTTTCCCGTAAGCTGCCCAGCCTAAAGCTATTCTTCTGGAGAGCTCGCATGTCTGGTTGTCTTTACTAATTTTGATTTCATGACCTAGGTAGGTATATTTATCGACAATTTCAATTACCTCGTCCTCTATTTTTATAGGTTCGCTAGGTACTAAGTTGGTCATCATTTTTGTTTTGTTGTAGTTTATTTTTAATCCTACTTTATGTGTTTTGCTTGTTGTAGTTCTTCTAACATTTCTCTGGCTTCTCTTAAGTTATCTGATAATAAAACTATGTCATCTGCAAATCTTAAGTTGCTTAGTCTTTCCCCATCGATAGTCACTCCCTTATTTTCCCACTCTAAAGTTTTGAATGCGTGTTCTAGAACTGTGGTGAAGAGTTTTAGAAACATAGTGTCTCCCTGTCTAATTCTTCTTTTTATTCTTATTCTCTTAGTGTTGGTATGTAGTTTAACTGTTGTTGTTGCGTTTTCATAGATATTATAGATAATATTGGAATATCGTTGGTCGATTCTGCATTCTTTTAGTGCTCGTAGGATTGATACTAGTTCTACGGTATCGAACGCTTTTTGGAAGTCTATGAAAATTGCGTTTAAGGGACGATTGTAATCTATAGTTTTTTCGATGAGGGTTTTGATACTTTGCAGATGGTCGTTGGTTCCGTAGCCAGAGCGGAAACCTGCTTGCTCTCTTGTTTGGTAGAAGTCCAGTTTCTTCTCTAGTCGGTTGGTGATTATACGAGTGTAGAGCTTATATAAGTGACTTAAAAAAGACGGATAGATCTATAATTTTCTAGATTCGTTATATCACCTTTTTTATGGATTAAGATAGTTATAGAGTTGTTTCATTGAGTGGGGATGATTTGTTTTTCTAAACTTAGGTTAAACAGTTTTTTGATTTCTGTTATAAGAGAAGTTCCCACCAATTTTAAAGATTCTATCAACGTTCCGTCTTCGCCAGGTTCTCTACCGTTTTTCATTTTCTTCAGAGCATGGTGGATTTCTGCTTCGAAAATCTCGGGAATATCTTCCGATCCTTGATTTGTAATTTTCAGTGTAGCTTGTTCTTCTGGCTTTAATGTCAACTGGTTTTTATATAATGTCTGGTAGAATTCTTCTACGATGTGGATCATTTCTTCTCCATTTGACTTCACTATCCCTTTTTTGTCTTTTAATTTTATAATTTCTTTTTTGCCAACCGTTAACTTTCGTCGGAGTACTTTCATATTTTTGTTCTCTTCTATAGTTTGTGTTATTTTGTCACTTTTATACTTCCTGATGTCTTTTCTGATAGCTTTTGATAGTTCTTTGTTCGCAGTGTTTATTTCTTGTTGGCTTGCGTTTTTATCTTGTAGTAGTTTTCTTCTATTTTCTATTTTATTCTTTGTCTCGATGCTGATCCTTTCTTCTTTTCCATCTCGTACGCAAAATTTTTCTTGGGCCTCTGTAATTATGTTCGTTATTGAATTGATCAATTCATTTATGTCATTTGTTGATATCTCGTTTAGTTTTTTGTTCATATATTCCACAAATTTCTGTTCATCTTTAGGCTGTGTCCATGTTTTTATTTTCTTTTTTATTACCATTTTATTTCTTTCTTTGCTGGCGCTTATCTCTACTGTAGCTCTGATCATTTGGTGGTCGCTACCGGTTGTAAAGCTGTTCAATACTGTCACATCTTTGATTATATATGTCTTGTTCGATATTATGTAATCGATCTCGTTGCGTGTTTTGCCATTCGAGCTTCTCCACGTCCATCTTCTGTGGGTTTTTTTATGAAAGAAGCTATTCATCTGGAATAGGTTGTTTTCCAATAGAAAGTTCAACAGAGTGGCTCCTCTTTCGTTTCTTCCCGGACTACCAAATTTACCTAAAGCATACTCGGCTGAATCGGATTTTATCCTTATTTTTGCATTGAAATCACCACATAGTATTGTGAAGTGGGCAAGGTTTTGATTTAATGCTTTGGTTATGTCATCGTAGAATGTTTCTACTTTCTCATCCCTATGGTCCGAGGTCGGTGAGTATGCTTGTATAATTTTTAGATTGTACCGAGTGTTTAGTCGTAAGATCAAATATATCACTCTTGTGGATATTGCATGGATGGCACTAATGTTTTCAGATAGTCGTTTATGTATAAGAAACCCTACTCCCCCTCTTGATTCATGTTCATCTCCGAGATAGTAGAATGTGTTACCTGATTTTAATGTTTCTAGGTTCTTCTGACCTCGCTTAAACCGATTACGTCCCATTTGATCTTGCTAAGTTCCATTTCGATTTCAGTTAGGTTTTCCTCTGTTGCTACTGTTCTGGCATTATAGGTAGCGACTTTTAGTTTTATTTGTTGTTTAGATATTGTTTTCCTTTTCCTTTTCAAATGTTTGTTGGTATGCGTCTTCAACGAGTTTTTGCCTCCCCCAGATTCCGCGGGGTCCCAATCCGTTGTTTACAAAACTCGCCATTTGTTTGTCTTTGAGGGTTTTCTAGCCTTAATCTTCCACGCTGGCTAGCTTTGCGGGTTGGAAGATTGGAAGATCAGGTAGGATTTGGGATACGGATAGGGGACGTGTATGGTGTACTTGGTAGGGAATAGGGATTAGGACTTGGATTCTTCCGGTTTCGGGAAGGTGAAGAATCCTAGAGCTAGCTAAGGGCAAGGTCGCCGTCCTTGAAGTGGACCTGCTCTTCTCCGGGATCGAGAAGGGGTGTCCTACCCTTGTGTAAACATACAGGTAACTAATTAATGCCATACAAAAAATTTAAAGAAAAACGTACGACACTCATTAATGACCAATAGAAAAATTAGTTCACGAGCCGTAACCAAGACAATAAAAAATTTCTTGGAAATTTTTTGTAGGTAGACCAACCTAACTGTGAGGGTTTGTGGCGTTACGATTTTCTTACCGAATCTGCATTCGAGCAATAATTCATATCCGGAAATTATTTTCGTGCATTCCAACAACGCCATAATTTGCCCTCGCGTCCCGCTGTTGGACCGCACTCAAAAAAAATTCCGGAAAGAATTAATGCTCTTATGAGATTATATGTAAAAATTTATCAAAGATTGCAAAACTGGATAAGTAAAAATATGGTTGAACAGCAACAGATTTTGAAGCAGTAACTAGTAATGTAAGAGAAACAAGTACAAACAAAGATAAAATGTGTAATATTATAAAAAAACAAAAAAAGTATATAATTGTTGGCCGCGTAATGATATGGAGCGATGTACGAGAGTACAAACGAGTGGAGGGGTAACTTTAATCTTAGACAATAAAAGGGAAGATGCAATTAGATAATTTGAATACACCAATGGAAAAATTATCGAGATAGAATTACAATAACAAAGATCCACTTATTATATTTGCCATTAATATGTCCTCAAGGATGAAAATAAAAATATAGTAAGTAATTGTACATATTATAACAACAGAAACCTAAGATCAGGTAGAAGAAGAATGAATAAACTTAAAGACGATCATATACAATGCCACAAAAGAAATATTGGAAGAAAAATTAAAAACTCCAAGGAGAAAGGTTTAAAGGAAATGCTGACCAAGAATGCAAAACTGAAAGAGAACAAAATGTATTATACAAAAGTTACCTTACCCAAAAACAAGTTAGCAAAGAAATATGTACCTACAAACAAAAGCGCAATACTGCAAAATCAGCAATAAAATATATATAAATTAAATATAAAAATATAGAAACAAGAAAAAATGCCAAGCGATAGAGATCACGTACGTATACTTATCCCCATTTGTTACAGTATCAAATAGTTCTAGTGACATTTGAAGGTACGAGACTGCCACCTACCTTATCATGTCCGGGAAATGCCACCACTTGCCCTGGAATTCTCGAAAACAGGCTAATAGCCACGGCTTAATACGCTCAGGGAGATGGGGGTGGTCGTACAAACGGTATACCAAGAATGGTTTAAAGGAAATGCTGACCAAGAATGCAAAACTGAAAGAGAACAAAGTGTATTATACAAAAGTTACCTTACCCAAAAACAAGTTAGCAAAGAAATATGTACCTACAAACAAAAGCGCAATACTGCAAAATCAGCAATAAAATATATATAAATTAATTATAAAAATATAGAAACAAGAAAAAATGCCAAGCGATAGAGATCACGTACGTATACTTATCCCCATTTGTTACAGTATCAAATAGTTCTAGTGACATTTGACGGTACGAGACTGCCACCTACCTTATCATGTCCGGGAAACGCCACCACTTCCCTGAAATTTTCGAAAAAAGGCTAATAGCCACGGCTTAATACGCTCAGGGAGATGGGGGTAGTCGTACAAACGGTATACCATAGGGGCAAGGGTGACGACATACACAAGGTGTTACAAAATTATAGGGCGCCACGAGATTCGGACTTTGGGTCTCACGTTTGACAGAACCCCGAAAGCCAAACAGGGTAGAATATGTGTGCAGCATCGCGACTCGCCGGCACTGGTGACGGAGCGCCCTGACCTACCTTTGCCGCTTACAACTTCATCCAGGCTCTACCTCACATCAATCTTACACTGCGGACAACTCAGCCTGAAAATCTGCATGCAACAGGCGCAAGAAAAACACAAGGCAACATATAACAAACCGGTATATTGGTCTAATACTCTAATGTACGTACACATATGAAATGTTGTTCGGTAGAGTACATGAAAAGTGCCGACTGGCATCACATCCTAAAGTTATGGCGCTAACGGAGCATGCACCTATGTTATGAACTGTATTGAATGCAAATAGCTTTACAAACTGTGATGAAGGCGCTAAGGAGCGCACAAGTAATCATTTACTGGCATACACATATGTTATGAACGGTATTGAATGCGAATAGCTTTACAAATTGCGATGAAGGCGATAAGGGGCGAGCAAGTAATCATTTACTGGCATACACATATGTTATGAACGGTATTGAATGCGAATAGCTTTACAAACTGCGATGAGCGCTAAGGGGCTCACAAATAATCAGTTACTGACATGCACATATATTATGAACGGCATTGAATGCGAATAGCAACGATATATCGGCTGATATCTAAAATACACGCTACCTTTATTGCAGTATCACCTGACTCTCAACTTGGCGGCAGGGCTCCGCTTCGCAGCTCGGAAGATCACAAGGCTACAGTTGCAATTGCTGGTGACGAATATTCCAGAATTCCTTCGCAGGACAAAATGCGACGAGACTCGCATGGAAAAAAAACGGGGTGACCTTGGGGCACGTCCTCGTTTGATATGATCCACCTACACAGTAGTTGTAACTTGCCTACATGGCACACGGGATTACCGGGGCGTTGTTTGCCGAAACGGAGCATCACCAGAACACACACAACTGCACGCCTCAACACGGCAAACCATCTCACTCGCAGCGGCGGGAATCCAGCTCGCAGAACCTTCTGGAAGAACGTCTGCTTGCTAAATCGATAGGATTATAATGTGCCAAGAAACTAATTATGCATAAAAAATAACGCACACGAGATTTTTTGCAATTTTTATATATTTTTTTAATAAAGCAACTAAACTTTGTCTCCTAAGATTTTTTCAGATCTCGCTTCGTTTTCAAGAAAAAAATGAAAGCCCATATTTTTGCACGTCTCTGAACCTGTTAAGACAAAAACTAAAATGCTTCAATATTTAAAAACCCCTTAACCAATTTTAGTGAAACTTTGAAGGTTTACTAGTGCTATGAATGATCATGTTTTGGCACACTTAGATTTAAATTATTTATAGCAGGGGCCGCTGGTTTTTTTTTAAACTTTAACACTCTGTATCTCAGAAACAAAGCATTTCCGGACCCATGTTTATTAAGACTTTTTTGTTTGTATTGATGAGAAGTGGGTAAAATATTTTACCTTTTTCTTCAACACCCTGTATGTCGTGTTATATAATAGTAGTTTGTATACCAAGGCACTGAAGTTTAACTTTTTATCACGAATGTGGTTTATTTGCCATCCACATTCGTGATAAAAAGTTAAACTTCAGTGCCGAGGTGTACACTATGTTTTATTTGAAATCAAGAAATCGTGAAATTACAACATTTTAACCAACTTTTGTAGGTTATGTTCGGTCGATTGACGTTTATCTGTCGCCTCGCCACCTACAAAAAAGTCGTAAAACAATGGATTACTTCACTGCCGATTTCTTGCATTTTAATGACGATTTCGGCGTACTTCACTGCCGATTTCAAATAAACGGATTTTTGCTTTGAAACCCAGTTCTTTTTTGCCTATTAAGGTGTTACTTATTGGATTTCATTTGCTTTGTTTACTCTGTGCCTAACTTCTTCTATTGTTCTATCTTTATTGATGATAATTTCTCAATATTCCTTTTGATACAGATACTTCAGTTGTTTGTTTTCTATTTTAATGGCCGTTCTTGCTACTTGTTCTCTGGTAATGCGCACTATTTTATTTTTATTGATATTAATCTCCATCCCCTTTTCTACTAGATTTCATTTCCAGGTGTTTATATATTGCATATACTTACTGAACAGAATTGCCTGGAGGCTGATCAGGTTTCCGTTGCGTTGCACTGGTTCTATCCCTAATTTTAAGCACATAAATGAGACTGCATTTATGTTTTAAGCCGATGTAGTCAATGGCACTTAGTGCGACGTAGTGAATGAATCAGACATTAGATGCAGATTGATTTTATTATAAAAATAAATGGTCTATTTATACAAAACAAAATAGCATAGCTAAGTCACAAAACAAAATTCAATTATTGTGTAGATTACTGGAGCGCGTTTAAAGGTACGAAATAGCAATTCAACACTGTAAGCTGATTGTATTTCCGTGTGCGTTTGCAAGCCAGAGCGGTGAACTTGGGTTTAGTAGGTCACTTACGGCGTGAAATGCCAAGTTGCAGGTTTGCTCCGGTCTTTAAACTCGATGCTTGCGGAACAGTATTGGTTTTTTAATATTTCGTAAATGTGAACTGAAATTTGCCTGTTTAATTCAAGATTAAACACATCTAAATTAAACTGGCGAAATTATGAAGCAAAACTGGAGATTAAAACTGCTTGTTTATGAAATCAGAATTACATTTAGAACTTCTGACTGGATTTCGTAAATTTTGTTATTAAAATTTATGTGTTTAATTCAAAATTAAGCACTTACTAAATGTTGGGACATTATTTGTATTAAACTATGTTCGTCTTGTTCTTCTCATTTTATTTTTACATATTTCGATACTATTCATGTATACTAATATAAAGAGTAAAGGGCTAAGACTGTCTCCCTGCTTCACCCCCTTATTCATATGAAATTCTTTTGACTTAGTATATCTATTTCTATGGAGTATACCAACACCATATGTTATTTATTTAATAGTTTACTCCTCAATTAGAATTTTCCCATGATATAGCAATATTTGTTATTCTTTAGCTATTACGTTTGACTACTGATACTATTAAGCTTTTAGCAACGTCTATTTTAAGATGAATTTATGTGACCTTTAATATCAATTATTATTTATTAGTTTTATTAAATATTTCCAGCTCCAGTAGTAACAATTACTCTTAAAAAAACAGGTCGGATTCATGCATTTTAAAGATTATTATTATACTTGAAAAGTCGTTTAGTTCAATAAAAGCTTACTTCAAAATCATATGACATTTACTACAATTGTCAATGTCATATAAAACTATGAAAGTGAAAAATTATTCAAATACTAATTTGTTACAATTATTATCATTTGATAAATATAAAAGATTTGCGGAAAGTTCGTTCCCCACATTTCGTACCACACATTTCGTTCCCGGGATATTTCGTCTCCCCACATCTCGTACCCGGAAACTTCGTTCCCGAGCGAGCTCAATTTGTCTCCTAGATTACAGGGTGTTGAAAAACGAGTGCAGCGATCCGAGTGCAGTTAGAAAACTGAAAGATATTTTAATTAATTTATTTATTATAATAAACTTATAAGAACTATATATAGTATGACCCCAGCTTAAGTATACAAGAGGGAATTACATTTTATTTTTAGTTTTACATAAAAATGTTATAGGAATTATAATTCCTGCTCGGTTTGTAGAGAATTTTAAGAAAATTTTTAGTTTTTCAAAGTCGGCCTTGACAGTTAAGCAAAAACTATTTTCTTTTCAGGTAAACTACCCTTTTTGTTCATGATACAGCAAAATATTACTAAGAAAAGTTGTCCAGAATGAGAAATTATGGCCCTATACAAAATATCAGGAAGATACTTAGATTAAACCGTCATTTTTAATAAATACAATTTATTTTGTTCTTACAAGTTTATTATAATAAATAAATAAATTAAAATACTTATCTTTCATTTTTTAACTGTTTTTCCGATCGCTGCACTCGTTTTTCAACACCCTGTAATCTAGGAGAGAAATTGAGCTCGCTCGGGAACGAAGTTTTCGGGTACGAGATGTGGGGAGACGAAATATCCCGGGAACGAAATGTGGGGTATGAAATGTGGGGAACGAACTTTCCGTATCCCATATAAAAATGTAGGTAAGTAGTTCCTTTTTAAGTATCTTATTCACTTTATTATAATGTTTACCTTTAACTCTTGTCACAAATACCTGAATTTACAGCCTCTCCAATCACTTCAATCAGCTCCTTCACTTAACTATGTGGATTCCATCCGCTCACAGAAGCTCTGGGATTCCCATGCAAACACAGACCCCAAGTTAATACTGCAAAACTCCTGTCCAGAAGCAATAGTATATTACTTTACAAGGGATGTAGGTAAGATTTACACTACCGAGGTGCGAAATCGATAATAGTACGAGTGATAATGGTTTTCTTCATGTTAATCAAATGGCAAACACGGCATCTGGTCAGTTATAGTAAATGCAGGATGTAAGTAACTCACTTCTCTAGGGAAGTAAGTACATTGTTATAGAAACTGTAACAATTTTTGTAAATGTTTCCTACATCCCTCAAATCAGACAGTGTAAGGATCATTTGCAAGGAAGTTAGTTAATTATTCTTATCGATTTTGGACTGATTTGTACCCCTTCGAGTACTTTCCATATATGTTTTCATGTACCTGGTCGAATGCAGCTGTAAGATCTAAGAGGACTATGAAGATTTCTCCGTGTTTGTCTATTTTCTTTTATAATATGTTTCGGAGAGTAAAT